>BRDA01014368.1:78785-94930 GCA_036984385.1 Crenuchus spilurus | reverse complement strand
GGCAGATGTCTAAGATATTAGGATACAGAGAGCATCTCATAAACTGCTAACTTTGAGGGATGTTCTCTGGTAGTGAAGATGTACTGAGAATGGACTTCTCATACATTCAGTGCCATCTAACAGTGGTGTGTCATAAATAGGGCTGCCATGATTAGTCGACTAGTCACGATTATGTCGACTATTAAAACAGTTGACGACTAATTTAATAGTCGATGCGTCGTTTGTTTATTTTTACTTTCTTTTTCTCTCCAAACTGCTGCATCTGCCTTTCGGTCCTTGATGCACATGCGCAGTAGTGGTAACCGGGGTAGGCCATGGATGACATCACTGGACGTTATACAGACAGGCTCATCATGGCTAGCCGGCAACGGAGCTCAAAAGTGTGGGATCATTTTAAGAAAATGAAAGAGAAACGTGGGCAATGTAATATCTGCAAGTCAGAACTTGCCTTCCACAGCAGCACAACTGCGATGCACGAGCACCTGAAAATGAAGCCTGTTGTGGCTGATTGTGACAATGATGAAGAGGGACCGTCATCTCGGTAAGCTAAATTGCTAGTTAGCTGCTAAACAGAGCATAAACAGAGAGTTAACTTGCTGCTTACTCATATTTATAGCTGTAAAAGTTAACATTAGTGATGACGATTTGATTCATCAGCATTAGAACACATTCATGTGTTTTCTGTAACGTTATAACAGTCATGTGTTTGAATAGGAATGCTAATGCTAACGTTTCTAACGTTATGTTTCAGTGCAATGTTTACACTTTATGCTAAACAGTTAAATAATTGTTTGTTGTAACAAGCTGCATATTTCAGTAAAGGTTTAATGAACTATGATCTTAATTGTTTTTATTTTTAGTTAGCATATAGCTGAAATCTAATGACGGTTATATAATAACAGCTGCATTCTAGTGCGATAAGCTGTATGTTTTATATTCAATAAACGTATGATCTGATTAGTCGACTAATCTAAAAAAATCATCGTGATTAGTCGACTATAAAAATAATCGTTTGTGGCAGCACTAGTCATAACAGGACAATGATGCCTGAGGGGAAAGAACTTTGGTGAGTGGTACAGAGCAATTTGATGCACCACAGTGAAGCAGTTAACCTCTATAATGAACACAGGAGCAGCTGGGAACGTGTCGGGGAACAATAAGAAGACGTTGTCATATCTGGGCCTCATGGTTAAGCCATCGATGTTAACCGAAGTTAACGTTGCCTCCAGTCTGCACAAGAGTGCTGGAAATGGACACTGGAGGGTTGAAAAATGTTGTCTTCTTGGACAAATCCAGGTTTCCGCTGCATAAAGTGGATGATTGGTAACAGACATGCCAGCAAACATATGAGAATTACCTTCAAGAGACAACTGCAGGGCAAGAGTGGTGGTGGCAGTGTTCTGCTGCAGTTGGAATGGGCACACATGCCTCTGGATACCTCCTGTCACCTAATATAGTCCATGCCACAATGTATCATGAGTGCCATCTGAGCCAAGGTGGTTACCACTATTAGGTAGGTGGTTATAATATTCTGATATGACTGTAATTGTTTTAACAACCACCGACTGAGCAGATTTCCAGAAACATGAAGAACCACTGAAAGGAACCAAGACTCAGAAGGAGAACCCATCCTCCAGTAACAAACTCTACTAAAGAAACCTGAGGAAAAAGCTACTCCTGTACCTGCTGGAAGCTCTCTCTCAGGTGGCTCTGATCCTCAGGATGGCAGAACTCCAGAATATCTTTACCAAGCAGGTCCTACAAGAAAGCACATAATCAGTAAATCACACAATACACCATATGGACACAACAGGGAAATGAATATTTATGAGCATTCTGTTGAGAGTGTAGAGAAACACAACAGAGACGTGAACGGCCTAAAATACATACACCTCAAAAAGGAGCTTTAAGGCAAATGTAAGAAAACATTTATTTTCATCTTAACTTGTAACTGTTGGCTTTCTTTTCTAAAATTACTTCACAAATTAGAGGTTTATTACAGGTCGTGAGCTTCATCAGCAAACGTTTGTAAGTTACATTAGATATGATGTTACGAGGCTGAGAACAGTATGACAGTAAACACTGCAGCATCTTATATCTCAGAGCACTTCACAGCAGAGAATTAAAACCTGCTCACATTTAAATCTGCCACAATGCAAAAAGACTTAATTGCAAGTGATTGTGGAGCATTTCTATTGGTCCAGTGGTCCTGAAATGATATAAAGTCTGGCTGGCACTTTCAAACAATGCAAAAAAGTTAAGACGGTCAAAATGGAGATACAAGGTTTAGTTCTGACAGCAGTGATGTAAACCCTGCCACAAGAATGTTAGAGGTCAGTGCAGATCAAGTGCCCAAAGGATCAAGATGACATCGGCTGAACTTTTTACTCAGAGGGTATTTCATTCAAATAGACTGACAGGAAGTAATACAGAAAGTTCAGATGCAGTTTATTAACAGATGAGCCAGATTTTAAAACAAATCAATGCTATATCTGCCACTGCTAATCATCTCTATACAGTGGTAACCCTACTTACGAGCATCCCTACTAACGAGTATTCCAGGTAACGAGTCGAGATCGCAGAATATTTTTGCTCCAGGTAATGAATAAAATTCCAAGTAACGAGTAGCGTTAATTAGTTAATTAACTGCGGTCGTAGCATCCCCTAGATGCTAGCGTAGAAGAAGAGGTCAGTCATTACCTTTGACCGCTGTCCAGTGAAAGTGAAAGTGCTAGTGAAAGTGACACAAAGACAGCAAAAGGTAGTGAACAAGAAAGTTAGATACATTTTACTTTTACTTTTCATATGATAAGTGTAACCATGCCATACACGTACGCCCGTCCTCCTGTCCTCCTTAGCCACCAGCCTACACGAGCACTGTCGTCGTCTCGTTTATGTTTTAAAAACCCATATAAACACATTATTTAGCATATTAAAGTATACTGTATATTGGCCGGCTGACACGGATTAATCAGTTTTACATGTATTCTTATGGGGAAAATGCATCCAGCTAACGAGCAAACCAGCTAACGAGCAAACCAGCTAACGAGCAAACCAGCTAACCAGCTCGGCTCCTGCACGGATTAAACTCGTAAGTAGAGTTACCACTGTACTTCAAAAACAGGCCAAGTCACTCATCAACTGTCTAACAGCTAATGTCTGCAGGGCTGTCTGCTGTGGACTGGCTGCCAGCACATCATCCAGGTTGCAGGTTGGTGGTGGTTGAGGTGAGTTTCTAATGTCTGTCCCAAATGTCAAAGCTCTTAAGGTGTCTAGAAAGGTAGTGTAGAAATGTAACTGTAAGTAATAAGACTGAGACAATCTCCAGTAGCTCCAGTTTAAAACTGAAGAAGCAATCCTGGACATCAAAGACATTTAAAATAATAATAACAATAATAATAATAATAATAATATTTTTTGCCAAACTGTTGTTTTATGAACATAAAACATTATGTTTTAAGTCAGCTCACCTGAGGCTGATAGCCAATCACGTTGATGCAGCGGGGATCCACAAAGGTGATGATGCCATCTGAATTGTGACGGGACAGAAATTCAGTTGGCACAGACAATCCGTTCATGTCCATTGACACTGGTGAGCTGGTCACCTGAGAGAGTGAGATTGGACATGGTTTTAAGAAAAAAGCTTAAACAACATGAGCACATTTTGTTAACGTGTGTATTTCTTAGTTTCATTCATTTCATAATTGTTACTGAAAATGTCTTTTGTTCAAACTAAACAGTCTGGAGAATTTAAACAATGATAACGTTTTAAAATATTCCACTCACGTCCCAAAAAGCTTGTTTAAAAACAACATACTAACATATATCCACCTGTTCAGTCTACAGCAGTATAGCTCCGCCCACTCACACTGAAGTTATAAGAAGTGTTTTAGCCTGGACAACTTTTGGATTGAGGTACCACACAGAACAGCCAATCAGATCAGAGGGCATTTACATCCATCATTTTAAAGGCACAGTAATGACAAACAGACTAAAAATGTAATTGCTTTAACAGTTTAGCAATAAGATTTTATCAGCACCACCACACATACTGTTTCTACAGCACTACTGGGATTGGATTAAATGTACAAGGGAGTTCTCTGGTACTCCCTTCAGTCTGGTTTAGAGTTTAAGTCTGGAGACTGACTAGATGAACTCTTTTGTAGTGTTGGCAGTGTGTTTTGGGTCATTATCTCGTTACATGATGAAAGTTCTCCAAATCAGTTTCAAATCAAAGCAAATCAACTTTATTGTCACATCACCTATCACTGATGTGAAGGCAAGTGAATATCATGGGTGCCTGCCATACTTCATACAACATAAAAACTACAATAATGATAAAAAGTGATATTTTTTACTATGAGCAGTGAATATACATAAACAGTATGGATTTACACATTTCTCCACAGTATTCTCATTTTTTGAAATCCTGTTTTCGTGGGTTTTATAAGCTGGAAGCCACAATTATGTGAAAATAAACAAATAAATATTTGAAATCGTTTAAACTGTGTGCCCTGAATCTATAAACTAAGAAAGTTTAATTTTTTGAATTATGGAAATTAATCAACTTTTTTGGAATGGGTCTGTATGTATAGTGAACATGTTGCAACAGTATTACACAGTTATAAATGTCCAATAAGTGAATTAGAGGCTGATATATAAGTTATTTTATATACAATTTTCATATATACATGATGGTTGTACAGGATGGGAGGATGTACAGGTGTCTGTCTGTGTGCAGGTGTGGATGTGCTGGACTTAAAGTTCAGTGAGTCTGTGTTGCGAGTGTGAATGTGGTTTGATTGTCCTTAAAGAACATGATGATTAAGAGAACAGTTCTACTGGCTGCAGGGCTTTTCTCTCTGTGGCAGTGCAGTTCCCAAACCAGCTGTTGATGGACCCTGTGACCACAGCACATGTGGAGAAAGTTCTGAGGCTGCGGCGGTTCATCCCAAAACCTCCTCAGTCATCTGAGGTAGAAGAGGTGCTGCTGTGCTTTTTTACCACCTGTGTGGTGTGTTCAGTCCATGTCAGGTCCTCTGTGATGTGAACACCCAGGAAGTTGATGCTGCTGACTTTTTCCACTGCGGCTCAGTTGATGGTGATGGGGGTGTGCACATTCTCTCACTTCCTGAAGTCCACTATCAGCTCCTTAGTCTTGTTGACATTGACAAAGAGGTTATTTTCCTGTCAGGAAGCTGACCTCCTCTCTGTAGTCCTCTTTGTTGTTATTGGAGATCAGGCCCACAATCGTTGTAATCCACAAATTTGATGATGCCATTGGAGCTGTGTCTGGTTGTGCAGTCGTGAGTGCACAGGAAGTATAAGGGAGGGCTGAGCACACAGCCCTGAGGAACACCGGTGTTAATGGACAGTGTGGATGAGGTGATGCTGTCTATCATTACCACCTGGCGTCAGCTTGTTAGGAAGTTTAGGATCCAACTGCACATCTACACACTTGAGGGGACGATGGTGTTGAAGGCGGAGCTATAGTCCACAAAAAGCAGTCTTACATATGTGTCCTTTTTTCCAGGTGAGAGAGGGCAGTATGTAGGGTCAGGGCTATTGTGTCATCAGTGGACCTGTTCTGTTTGTAGGTGAACTGCAGAGGATCCAGGTTGGCAGGTAGTGATATGCAGATGAAGTCTCTGACCAGCTTCTCAAAACATTTGTTCAAAACAACTGGGCGCCAGTCATTTAAGGTGGTCACTTTGGCAGACTTTGGAACTGGCACAATGGTGACCAGTTTGAAACATGCAGGCACTTTGGTTGCAACTTTCTTTAAAGTCACAGACAAAATGTTTTTGTAGACTTCTGAGTTCATTGTACTGCTGCCATCATGTGTGACATCATCAATAAAGATTAATGAGCCCATCCCAGAAGAAGTCATGCAAGTCCAAGCCATATTACCTCCACTGTGTTTCACAGATGATCTTGTATGTTTGGGATCATGAGCACATTCTTTCTCCAAACTTTAGCCTCTCCATCACAATGGTAAAGCATCCTCTTTGTCTTTGTAATCTTTTCATCTTTTAAAGACAAACCAAAATGGTGACATTAATGTTAATGTTAATGGGGGCAGCCATGGCCTAGTGGTAAGGATCTGGTCTTGTGACCAGAAGGTCGCTGGTTCAATCCCCAGACAGGACATGACTGAAGTGCCCTTGAGCAAGGCACCTAACCCCCTAACTGCTCCCCGGGCGCCGGTGGATAAGGGCTGCCCACCGCTTCGGGCACAAATTCTCACAGCCTAGTGTGTTCACTAGTGTGTGTCTGTGTGTGTTTCACTGCAGGAATGGGTTAAATGCGGAGGTCAAATTCCGTTGTGTGAAAAATCACATTGGCTAAATTGGTTGATCTTAATCTTAATCTTATTGTTGTCTGGTCCAGACGCAAATCTCCAGGCATCTCAATGTTTTTGGCTGCTTCTTGTATTTAGTCTCAAAGCGCAGAACCACCAAAAACCTTCATCATTCACAAATCTACCTGTTCTGAATGGAAGCACTTCCTCTCCATACCCTACCTGGGAGAGCATTATGTGGAGGAGAAATAAACAAAAGTCCAAAAGAGAGATAAGATACCGGCTTACTATACAGGCTTATTGAAGGACGATTATAATCACAGCTACAAGGTCAAATGAACTGTGATCACATGATCATGTGACATAAGACGTCCGGGTTAGAAAAAAAAATACAACCCTCCCAACAAACTCACTCATCCTGTAGTGATGTTAATGTCGTCTGGATGAGGGAGTTTCATCACTGAGGAGACGTGTAAAGTGTTAGAAATAGACTGATTAACTCCTCTAATCTCAGAAGGGCTTATGTGACCGGAGTATGAGAAATCTGTGACTGGGTTTAATCATAACTGGTCAGTGAATCTGCGAGTCCAGTGGAAAGGGCCGAAGATAAAGAGATGAGGAGATGGACCAGATGAAGGAGTCCATGTTCATTCATTAGCTTAATCACGGAGGAGTCTCAGTCTAAGGCTCTCTCTCTCAAACATGCGACAGTAGAATTACAGAGCCTGTACTGGGTCAAGTTTGAGGTCATCTAAATTTAACTAGGCTGACACTTGACTTCTCTAAACATTGTAATACAAACACATGCTTTCTTTGTCAGGTTAACTAAGGTTATTAAAGGTTAAGCAGGTTTATAAACTTCATACAAAACTATTCAAAGGAATCAAAATCAGTTTCATTTGAGCAGCTGCTTCTTGCTTTCAATCAAAGACATCACTGTTTACTGTTTCACAGAAAACCATCTGTTTCATCTCTTGTCTATGTTTTCTTGATTATGCAGGAATTTTAGGACATAAAATGCATTTCTACAAAAACCTGCATAATTCAATCAATATCACGGGGGAAAAACATTTTTAGAGTAAATAAATGCCCCGTATAATCAGGCTTAATGGCAAACGGGTCATTCCTGTCTCACAGATGCTTGTGTGTACATGTGAATAAGCATGTTTTTAAATAGGTTGAATTAGTGAAAATACAATATGAGAGGATTAAACTGATGTCTCATGTTTCAGAGAATGACAAATTATAAACCACAGCACAACACTCTTCTTTTGTCCGTCTTTTCTCTCTTTGAAGGCAAATCTATCCATCCTCTATCAGTCAGTAAGTCATCAGGTTCAGTGCAGCAGTTAATGGATTTGCTGGACTATGTTCTTGCACTGATGTCAGCGTATCAAAATTTGCAACATTTGAAGTTGCAAATGGTGAAAAAAAGAATCAACAATTTGAGATGGGGACACCAGGGTCCCATCCTTTGGTACCTTGCATCAAAGGTTCATTATGAACCAATTTTGCTGGCTGAGAACCATTTTATCCCAAAATGTAACTGTTCCAGGTTTAGAGACCAGCAAAGACATCCCAGTGAAAAAGTAGCAATTGAAAGAATCTAAGCTTGGTGAAGAAAATGTCTTCTGAGGATGTAAGTGAATTATCTACACAGCCATATTAGAATATTACAAACCCCCCCCCCCCCCTAAATTGGAATGAATATAGATATGACATGATATTAGGATACCGGTCACATTTTGGAAAAGAGGTGTACCAACAATGGACTTGAGTACATTGAGTACCTCCCAATGGCTTAACAGTAGAGCCCCACAGCCAATTAATGCCAGAGAACAACAACTTCAGTGGTACAGAGCAAACTACGCACCACAGTGGATCAGTTAACCTCTACAGTGAACACAGGAGCAAGAAGGAAAATGTCAGTGAACACTGTTGTGTCTGGGCCGACGAGCAGACGCATGGTTAGGCGGTCATAATATTTTGATAAAAATGTGTATAATGTCGCATTTGACTAAACGTTTTGTATTCAATCCTGTCAGTCATTAGATGCTGCACCAGAGTACCAGTATCCATATTCAGTCAAGTCATTCCCTCCTCTCGTTCCTGTTCTCAGCACAGTGTTTCAAAGCCCAGAGCAGCAAAACCATTGACAAAAAGTGGAGCAGACCAATGTTTCTACAGGGTGGGACACACACAGCCGGACCGGCTATGAAAACAAAGAGCAGACCAACATATACAGAGGTCTGTGTGTTTTGATTCTCTGCTCAGGATGCCTCTACTCCACTATGTCATAAAGGTAACTGTCTGAAGTTACATTCATGTTTAAAATGTTGTATATATCACCATTCATGACCTACCAGTCAGCCCATTCAGCTTACCCTTTTCTGAGCCTGTGCATGTGAAATAACTATGCTTACACATATGACATGGTCCACAAAAATTCCACCAAATCCGTGATGGAAGCTCAGTTGTTCTTATTAATATTTTAGGCTCCACAGCAGCGTTTCATATTTTTGCATCATTTTTTTCCTCTTGACTCAGCAATGCTACTTCATACAGTTTTAATATAAATCTTCAATCTCAGCTAGATGTAGTTACTGTGTCATGCTCCCAACTCTGCTTCGCTCATCTCCTCTCATTATCCCAGAACCCCTACTCCTTAGCACCCATGTGACGTTTTCATTCAGCTGTGCCCATTCAGACTCTGATTCACAGGACTACTTAAGCCAAGCCTGGACTACATTTTGTTGCTTGGTATTGTAGTGCTCTGCATGCAGTAACTTAGCCTTCTGTCTTTTCCAAGGTTCTGTATCTGTTTGCCTCTGTCATGGTAATCCCAGCCTGTGTGGCATCTGTAGCCTGCAGAGCTTCCTTAGTCTGTGTATCTTGTCTGATGAGACCTCATTCGGTCCTCTGTGTTAGCCTAGCCTTAGTGTAGCCTTAGTTTGATCCCTTTTCTGTTTGTGTTCTTGGTTTATGTCATCTGGTTTGTTTTTGTTCTGTTTCTTATTTGTTATTAAATTCTGCTCTTTAAACCTGCGCTCATCTTCCCTTAATCGTTACCCTGCATTACATACTGAATACTAAGCCCTAAAAGCATGAGACTTTAAGTGGTTCAAAAATATCAGCATATTAGGAAAAGTATTAGGAAATGACTTCTGTTTGTAAAATTGAACTGAAGCATACTGAGGGGGAAAAGCCAAATCTGTAAAGAATGCAAGGTGCCCACTGACTTTACACTTTGTGAATACCTGCAGTCTTCCAATCGCCACCAGACAGTATTTGCTGGTTTGACCGGCTTCTGTGTCCTCGTCTGGGATCGTCATACCTGAAAAACAAACCAATTTGAAACAGTGCTGTCATAAATGCCTCATTTATGCCCTTCACACATGCAGGACAAATGGAGTCTCAGGTAAAAGAGCTGGGTAATGATAAGCATATGGCGAGTTCTAATACTGCTAAGTGTAATGTCTCGTTCACTTCTACGCTTGCTCGGCTTTGTCCCATTACTGCAGATGCTTAATACAAAACAACCAAATGAACTCTAAATCAGTTTCATTCAACAATCTGTCTTTGACTTTCAATCAACAAGATCAATTTCCATTGTTCTAGTCTAAACCATCTGTTTCATGTCTTGTCTACCTTTTCTTAATTATCCAGGAATTTTAGGACACAGACCGCACTTCTGTAAAAACCAGGATGCTATCCACTGGAAAAATGTAGGAGGTTTAGTACAGCAAATATATCCATGTTTATATGGACACCAATCCTTCCAGTTACATTGCTAGTATCACTAAGACATGTCATGTAAATGTCATTGTCATAGTCTGACTAAGACACAAACACCTGCAAACCCAGTTTACAAGACCGACACCATGCCTCCGGGCCATCATGCCAAAGCCTGCAGCTAAAGAGAGTTCTATTGATGTTACACAACAGTACAAAATAAAGAAACATCATGAATATCATTTTAAGCTTGTTTTTAATCTTGTTGTGTTGTCACCCCACCTTCGGGTAAGGAGACACGGAGCCAGTCAGGTGATGGTTGAGGGTCTGTGCAATCAATAAAGCACTGTCTTTTATTTACAAGGTGCACAAAAACCATTAAACAGAAAGAAAACAAAAAGGTCAAATCTGCCTGGTTCTGGTTCAACTCAGACAACAGTGGTGCCTGAAAGTGTGTGAACCCTTTAGAATGTTCTATATTTCTGCATAAATATGACCTAAAACATCATCAGATTTAAAGTCCTAAAAGTAGATAAAGAGAACCCAGTTAAACAGATGAGACACAATTATATTTGCTCATTTATTTATTGAGGAAAATGATCCAATATGACATATTTGTGAGAGACAAAAGTATGTGAACCTCTAGGATTAGCAGTTAATCTGAAAGTGAAATTAGAGTCATGTGATGACAATCAGGTGTGAGTGAGCACCTGTTTTATTTAAAGAACAGGGATCTATCACAGTCTGCTCTTCACAACATGTTTGTGGAAGTGTCTCATGGCACAAAGGAGATTTTTGAAGACCTCAGAAAAGAGATGTTGATCTTGATCATCTTGTATCTTAGTCTAGGCCTGTTTTGCTGCATCTGGGCCAGGACAGCTTTCCATCATTGATGGAAGAATGAATTCTGAATTATATCCGAGAATTCTAAAGGAAAATGTCCTGCCCAACCACAAGGTTAGAGTGCGGTTTTTATCAGTCCCTTTGTCTTAGGTACTCCATAATGAACTTATCAATATAGTAATGCAACAGTTTTACTACAGTAATGACTATTCGCAGTGTAACTGTGGTTAACACTAGTTGCATTACTGTGGTATTATTATTGTAGTACTATGATATGACCATCATATTAGTGTCCATAAAAACATGGCTTTACCATGATGGTATTACTGTCTTCTTGTATTGTCAAGTAATGTTAGTTTGTAACATAAAAATAAGAGATTATTACTTTCAGTTACTGTCACAGATGTTGTCTATTAGTGTTTGTCGCCACGTCAGCAGCAAAGGCAATTTTCATACCAATTCAATATCAAGTCACCTGAACTTCCATGTCTTTGGATTGTGGGAGGACCCCAGAGGAAACCCACGCAGACACAGGGACAACATGGAAACACTGAGAGCATGTTAACCACAAAGTCATGTGGTCCTACTGTCATAGAAAATGCACAGAACTGTTAAGAGTACCCAGCTCAGCACAGCTTTTTCAATAATGGCCACATGAAGCTAAATGCTGTTTTGAAACAGTCCGTCTATAAAGCACTTTGCATGCTGTTTTACTGTCGATGTGTATTGTGTTTCTAGCCAATTCCAGTGTTTTTATCAGTTCTGCTGTGACAGCAGTCAAACGGTCATGATCCATGTCTTGTGCTCTGTCCTTGTGTCTGGTTATGTCTCCGCTTTGTCTGGCTCTGATCTGCCTTGATAATTAGTGTTTTCACCTGTGTCTCGTTCTCTGTCCTTTACTTAAACCCTTGTGTCTCAGTCTTGTCGCGAGTCATTGTTCATAAGCCGTACATAGATTCTGTCTTTACTGTACATGTTCCTGTATTCAGTGCTTGTGCTCACTTCATTACATATTATTCAACTGGTCCGCTTATGTGTGCGCCTGCCTGCTTTCCAGTCTTCCCAGCACAACACACAAGCTAACAGTTTTGAAGTAATGCTAGATTGGGAATTTGATGTCACACTCTATGGTCACATTAGAGTCTGACTTTTTGTTTGTATTCAGTTTCTGTGTTGTATATGCAGGACATAAAAAACCCTGTTTGGGGTTTAACTTTAAATCAGGTGTTTGAAGCTGGAGCGTAAACAGAAGTGTACACAGACTATTATTTAGTTATTGTCTGTATGTAAATGTAACTAATGAAGTAGAAATGGCTGATGTCTGTCCCAGTGCAAGTCCTTGTCAATGTGAGCAAATCTCAGGAAGCAACTTCTAATCTCAGTTTAATTAGGCTGATAAATCGGAGTTAAAACACAGACGCTGCGCCAAAGGGCATGATTATAAGACACTCGGTAATGAGCGCTCAGTGAACTAAACTGAAAACCCCTCCAGATGTGTCAATCTGTGAAGTTATACATCATACTCACCAAGTCTGAGTAGAGCGTTAACCCTTCAAGTCAACAGTCACTACTTGCTATACTATATACCACAAGGACAAAAGTAATTATAGAACTGTACTTAATTACATTCTAGGGATGAGAATTCACACAGTTCTTCATCTTTATAAACGATTATAAAATTAGTAACTAAACTATTTACCAAAATAAGTCTTGTAGTCAGGAGTCAATGTCTGTAGTTTAATACGCTGGTTTAATAACAAGTTTAATGGATTATATTTGTATATAAAACAAAGACAATAATATATGAATATGTATGAAGATGCATGTGTTACATTATTACTAATATTTAATAAAATGATGAAAATGTCTAAAATGAATGATGTAAGTCAGATGAATGTTTTGTGTGTTTAATGTGACTGTCATTGGCTACAGACACTGAAACACTTCACATTTCTTCTGCTAATTGTGAGACGCTCCCTAACACTGCAGCAGGGAGCACAAACACAAAGCTAAGCGGCTGTATTCTGGCTTCATCATAACAAGTGTAGTTTAGTAAAAGTTGTGCTTGTAGTTTGTTGTCTTCTTCTATTTCACCACCAAACTGTAACTGTGCTGGTGAATCTGTGTTTTGTTAACTGGTGAGGAAAAGCACAATTCTGAATGTCAAATGTATGTCCAACATTAAACTAATTTCACCAGTAAAGTTACACTTTGGTTCACATCTATAGCCAGGAACTACAAAAATGTAAAACCGTCATTAAAAAAGTCATTGTTTGGTATAAATTATTTGGTCTTTTCACTTCACGGAAAGTGTTTTATTTTTTAGCCAAATGATTGTAGTGGCCAAATATTCGGTGCATTCCTGTTACATTCCCATTGGTTTAAAATTTTGAACTTTGAAACTTTTTTTTCTAGTCTTAAAAAATGAGAAAAACAGGAAAACTGGAAAAACTAGACTGCAGTATGTATTGTACTGACATGTATTGAAAGTTTAGACTCTGCACTTTCAATAGGACTGTATCAAAAAGATCTGAGTCAGAAATAATTATAAAAATACAGCATGATTTTGTCAACTCTGGCCATAACGGAGTTCTAACGTTTAAAAGGCTATGAAACATTTGTGTGGCAGACTGAGAGAGCAACAGAGAGAGATTCTAGGCTAAACATAATGGTAAAGACATCTAAAGATTGAACAGGGAGGAAAATGACAAAGCAGTTGCAGTTGAAAAGATTGGAGCGCAAAATAAAGCAACAGCAGCTTCAAGTCAGAGACTCATCCAAGAATGACCAGAGGCGCTCAACAGATAGCAGCTGGCCACACGATACTTGCAAAACATTTGGCATACTGGACAGACAGATAACACACATCAAATACATCATTTTATAAACAGGTCGATTTGAACTGTCCAGTGTGAGAAAGCTGCACTTTTCATGTTTCGCTGTCTATACATAAACAGGCGGCAAACGATCATTCAAATAAGTCATAAAGAGAGGCATCAAATGTGTATTTTATTCCTAGTTGGCTACAAATGTCCTGCAGGGTTGAATAGCAATGAGCTTCAGCACCATCTGCTCTGGACCAACTGTCTCCACAGCTCAATGAGGCCTAACCTAGGCTTAAGTGAAGCTCAGTGAGCTTGTGCTTTTAACACAACATTACTCTGACATCTATCAAGGATGTCTGTCCTCTAAACACAGGAAACCCGTCCCTGATGTCATCAAAGTGTCTCTGGAGCCGAAGCAATCCTGATTATACAGCACATAAGCTTACCATCGACACTTACGAGTTGTTGTTTTACTTTGCTGTTCCAGTGCTAGTGCTGTCACAAATAACGAGTCAGTAATATATTAACACATTATTTTATTATATTTTGTTTTGCACAGTCATATTAGAATATTATGATCATCTACCTAATAGTGTGAACCACCACCCTCGGCTCACAGTGTCTGCTCAGTGGTGATCCCGACTCTTTCCTAATTGCTCCTGTGTTTATTAGAGATTAACGGGTCACTGGCATGTCAATTGCTCTGTAACACTTACTGGAGTCATTGTTCTCTTTTGGCATAAATGGTCCATGAAGCACCACTATAATGCCATTGGGAGGCACTATCCCATCCTGATGGCTCCAGCCCTGCCTTCCTCTACATGGCAGGATCTGCTATGTCCTGATGTTCTGAGACCTGAGCCCAGGATGTGTCGTTCAAATCTAATTATATAATAAAATCCACAGCCTTCATATCTCCTGCCGCTGAGTCTTCAGAACAGAAACAATATTCTGATGTGACTGTGAGTATGCAGTGGGTCCTAGTTTGACTCCTCAAATCATCTGTAGCTCCAAACTTGAGCTGTTTACACAGCCAAACCGCTCACTGCTAAATTAGGCTGGAAATTGTGCGTGATGTTGCACGTAATTGGCCTCTCATCATTAAGATGAGAAAAATGAGATTTGTGACTACGTCAGCGAGCCTATGTCCACTGAGCCGAACATTTTGTTCCATCTGATCACAGAGTTTATGACAGTGTGTCGGAAGAATGTGCTATTTTTAGTTTAGATCATAAACAGGAAAAGCAAACATGTGTGATTAATCTAAAGGTGCACACATGGCTGACCCATTTATACCAGGAGGACTTCCAGTACAGACACAAAGCAATGCTCAATTTCACAGGCTCAACGTCTTCAGCAAAACTCGCTCACAGCACCTCCCAGTCCCCCAGCACCTGCTGCAGTGCTGATGGGAATTCCAGGCCAGTGGGGGCCTTAAAATGTCTCAATGAACTCTGAGATATGAGAGTCATCCAGGCCACAGTCTGCTCTACTGTCCCAGCCAGCACAACTACATTTAATAGTGAATTCCTCACTGCTGGCAAACAACTAAGAACATTTTTCCATTCACAGAAAGACACACGGAGCTCTGTCTGCATATCTGCTGCTTTAAAAGCTTTTACACACACAGCATCACTTACACATCAGTAAACAGCTATCTATTTAAGCAGGAATACACTTCTGTCTGTCTGTCTGACTGTGTGTGTGTCTGACTGTCTGTGTCTGTCTGTCTGTCTGTGTGTGTCTGTCTGTGTGTGTGTCTGTCTGTCTGTGTCTGTCTGTGTGTGTGTGTGTCTGTGTGTCTGTGTGTGTGTGTGTGTGTGTCTGTCTGTGTGTCTGTCTGTGTGTCTGTCTGTCTGTCTGTGTGTCTGTCTGTGTGTCTGTGTGTCTGTCTGTCTGTCTGTCTGTGTGTCTGTGTGTCTGACTGTGTGTGTCTGTCTGTGTGTCTGTCTGTCTGACTGTCTGTGTGTCTGTCTGTCTGACTGTCTGTGTGTCTGCGTGTCTGACTGTCTGTGTGTCTGCGTGTCTGTCTGCGTGTCTGTCTGCGTGTCTGTCTGCGTGTCTGTCTGCGTGTCTGTCTGTCTGTATCTGTCTGTCTGTATGTATATCTCTCTGTCTTTGTGTCTGTCTGTGTGTGTGTGTCTGTGTGTTTGTGTGTGTGTCTGTCTGTGTGTCCGTCCGTCCGTCCGTGTCTGTCTGTATGTCTGTATCTGTGTGTCTGTCTGTCTGTATCTGTCTGTATGTATGTATATCTGTATGTCTGTGTGTCTGTCTGTGTGTCCGTCCGTCTGTGTCTGTCTGTATGTCTGTCTGTCTGTATCTGTGTGTCTGTCTGTCTTTCTTTGTGTCTGTCTGTGTGTGTGTGTCTGTGTGTTTGTGTGTGTGTGTGTGTGTCTGTCTCTCTGTCTGTCTGTCTGTCTCTCTCTCTCTCTCTCTCTCTCTCT
>BRDA01014368.1:42189-65280 GCA_036984385.1 Crenuchus spilurus | reverse complement strand
TTATATTCAATTAATGTATGATCCGATTAGTTGACTAATCGCAAAAATAATCGGTGATTAGTCAACTATAAAAATAATCGTTTGTGGCAGCCCTAAGACACACACACACACACACACACACACAGTATGTACACCTGATACCTGATTATCATTTAGAGGGGTGTGTGACTGTAAATACTGTAGGTTCTCTCTTTAGCTGTGTCACAATGACACGACGCCTCGGAGGCCGTTATACTGTTCAGGTTCTGCTGAAGGTGCTAATCAGGACGGGTTTGATGTGTTTTGTCCGTGAGACCAGACATGCTGGAACCATCAGAGCTGAGCTACAAGATGTTACTAAACTCACTGATGTATTCATATTAATAAACATTTAGATTTACATATAATCTGCATAAAGGTAGAACTGTTGAGAACTCTGTTGACAGAGGTTGTGTTACATTAGGGGAGGGGTCCTCCAAATGTGATTCTCTCTCTCTCTCTCTCTCTCTCTGTCTCTCTGTCTCTCTGTCTCTCTCTGTCTATCTTACTATATTTTCATGTTTCTTTGTTTATATGTATCTGTAATGCTTAAACAACACTTCAAGTAAACTTCTGATATCTTTATAGTCGTGCTGTTGAGGTAAAATTAGCCAACACCCCAGATATTATATATAAAAAACAGTTAATACGGCACAAATAAAAGCACTAATGATTTATTTTCTACACTTCTATGCTCATCAAGTATTTCTTATTTATATCTTATTTCGGGCCTCTCTGGGAGGAAACCATTAGGTAAAATACTGAAAAAGAACTCTAAATGGAGTAATGTGATTATGCTTAGTCAAATTATAACCTTAATCAGATTAACATCATCAAGCCAGTCATACACAACTATTAACATCATAATCAGATTAATATTAGTCAGCTCTGTATTATAACATTAGTGCTGATGTGTTAGCACTGGCTGCAGCTCATCCTCATCTAAAGTTCAAGGTCTGATTAACTCACTGATAAAAGTGCTGAACTGCATTCACTTCATTCAAATGTGGATATTCATATGCATATAACCATCCATATGAATACAATATACTAGAATACAATCTTGTCTTTCAGTTACTTACATTTAGCAGTAACCTTAGACACATGTACATTACACTGACAAAAGTTTATAGACAATTGCTGATCCAGCACTTCTTTATTATCAAGGGTCTTATCTCTGGAGTCTGAGGGTATTTCAGACACTCTGATGTAGTCTGATATGGCTTCATTTTTTCATAAATTACACACATCTAAAATTATTTACCCAAAGGTTTACACAGGCTTTAGTTCAGCACAAACAACAACAACAGAGTCAGAACAGTAAGAGTGTCATAAATCTATATTCTGATTAAATCTGCTCTAAACTTAGACTTTACAAAAACCTGTTTTCAGATGTGCTGATATATTGTGATAAACACTATAAACATTTCTATTCAAGACTTTTGAGCTCAGAACTGAATAAACAGAGGTGGTGGCTACACACTGCACATTACAGTTTTTAGAAATTGTATGTGGTTTTATTACTAAAGTTTAACTAATGTGAGGTGACACTCTGTTTTCCTCAGTCACTAACCCTACCTTGATGGGGGTCTTTGTTTTGATGGCCGCTACTCCACCAATGGAATGTCTGGAATTACCATGTCATTATCATATGAATGACAGATCACACAAGGGGGCAGAAAATAAAGCACAGCACTGTGACTCTGCTTATTTATTCCTCTTACAAATACCTAAAAATGAATTTTGATTCAGCCTATATATATATATATATATATATATATATTTTTTATAGTAGACCCTTTAAGGCAGGGGTGTCCAAACTACGGCCTGCGGGCCGCTTTTAATTGGCCCGCAAGAAATGTTATAAATAGAATAGAATATGGCCCGCGCTTCAACTTTTGCTCGAGTGTATTGCACGTCTTAGTTTTCACACCAGGGGGACCTACTGTTGATCAAGGTAGTTGCTCAATCAAAAACAACAATCACAGACAGAGTTGCCAGGTTCGCAGTTTTCACACCAAACTGGGCTTGTTTGAAAATCCAGTCGCTGGTGAAAATTCAAGGTTGGCGGTATGCGTTTTTTGGGCTACTTCTAAAAATGACTGTGGACGCCAAAATAAACAACAAAAAAGTGGGTGTTGCCTAGGATATTACTTCAGCATGGCGGGCAAACATGTATAAATCGACACTAAGAAGAATGAATACAACAATAACAACAAAGAGAACATAACAAGGAAAGATCTATAAGGAAAGATAGCCTGAAAAGGAGAGAGAGAGAGAGAGAGAGAGAGAGACAGAGACAGAGAGAAACAGACAGACAGACAGAAGGTGAAGAGAAAACAGTCACTAGCTAATATGTCAGGTACACTCAAAGTTGTTTTGCCATTTGCTTCAAACGTGTGACAGACATATATTTAGGGCTAGTTTAAGTTTCTGAAGAGCGGGTTTTAGACTGACTTTGGGCTGGATATTTATGCTGGACCTGGCAACCCTGATCACAAGAAATTTACCCCAAGTTTGCAGTTCAATTCAGTAGTGTTCTCTAACAAACCACTGAGGCCTTCACAGAACAGGTGTATTTATACTGAGACTAAATTACATACAGCTGGACTCTATTAATTCATTAAGTGACTTCTGAAGGTAATTGATTGCACTGGATTTTGTTTAGAGGTATCAGAGTACAGGGGTATGTATACCTTTGCACGTCACACTTTTAAGATTTTTATTTGATTAAAATGTTTAAACTCATGTATCATTTTCATTCCACTTCACAATTATGTGGTACGTTGTGTTGGTCTATCATTTAAAATCTCAATAAAATACATTTAAGTTTGTGGTTGTAAGGTGACAAAATGTGAAAAAGTTCAAGGGGTCTGAATACTTTCTGGACCCACTGTACCTAATTTCTAGTAAGTGGCCCAGCCCCTCCTATATTTTTATGTATTTGGGCCTCAGTGAAAAAAGTTTAGACACTCCTGCTTTAAAGTTTCTGGGGTATGCATAGTTTGTTTCTAGGATAAAATCTTGCAGTTATATAAGTGTGGAGCACCGACTCCATATGGTTAATAGAGTGTTTGATCCCTGCAGTAGAAGCCTTGTGTCTTTGGAGAAGACTTTGTACTAAATGTTGGAACTAGACCTGGTCGAAAGGGCGATGTAATCAGATATCAGCGATGACAAACAGGTGACTTGATGCTGATATTTTATGGATTCAAACTACTGTAGCGCCCGCAGCTTCAGAATTGTATAAAATGTACCAAAATGGAAATGACGGGTAGACTACAGAAACTGGGGACATGTGATGACACCCTATGGTGGCCAGCCGAGTCACATCACAACATTTACAAAGCACGCAAGCACTGGACTCACAACAGAGAAACAGCAACCATGTAACCGGTGCGTATTTACACCTCTCCACAGGAGTGAGGAGGTTTTATAGTCAGAGAGACTTTTGAATGTAGCCTTTCTAAAACATATCACTTCATTAATACAGAAATGGGCGTCGCTTAACAGACACATCACATTTTTTCACATTTACAGTCAGGTAAACTGATACTAAGTACCCAAAAGTTTAACACCCCCCCCCCCCCAAAAAAAAAAAAAAAAAAAAAAAAGGAGGCAATATAACAGATTATGCCAATTTTTTACTAAGGAATAATAATGATAAATTCTCAATATCGCCCAGGCCTAGTTGGAACACTGCTGTGAGGATTTGACTGTATTAAGCCAGGAAAGCATTAGTGATGTCAGGTACTGATGATGAATAATTAGTTCTGGATTGCAAACTCCACTGCAACTCATCCCAAAGGTACTGGATGAAGATCCATTACCCAGCTCCCTTGTTCTATCACACAGTTCCCCGGTTCCACAGCCGGTGAAAGTGACACATTGACTAATGTGCTTGCACACAGAGGAATATGACCTCCATGTTTAACCCATCTGTAAAGTGAAACACATACACACACACTAGTGAACACACACCTAGGGGCAGTGAGCACAGTTGCCCCAAACGATGGGCAGCCTGATCCATGGCACCAGTGGAGCAGTTGGGGGTTATTTGCCTCGTTTAAGGGCACTTTGGTTGTGTCCTGTCAGTTCAGGGAATCAAACTGGCAACCTCCCAGTCACAAGTTTGGTTTCTAAACTACAAGCCCATGACTGCTCCCATGTTGAGGGGCTCCTAGCTGACACTTGGCATTGGGCACTGTGACCTTAGGCTTGTGCAATGCTTTTCTATGGAGATCCTCTAACCAAGCATATCACTGTGTTCTGTGAGGACTGTACTCTACCACAGCTCAACATGAGTCCTGATCTCAAGTAATTATAAAGTAAACAAGATTTAGTCTCCACTTGAACAGATTATTTATCACATGTACATAAAAGTACAATTTAAAGTCATTTTGTCCTGACACGTGAGACCAGACAGAAAACAAGAGAAAGAAGTGAGTATTCTTACCTGTATCTCTTCCTCATGTTGGACAGGCGGTTGAGAGAGATGTGATCCAGTGGAGCAGTTCCACACCTGAGGACAACAGAAAACACACTCATATGATTTATTTTGTCTCTAAGAATCAAAACACATCCTGCATTCATTTTATTTTCACTTACAGCTTCTAATCCACACAACATCTAAAACATCCAGGGACAGGGCTGATTAATTACAGCTTCAAATCATTTTCATTTGTGATGGAGTTCATCAGAAACTTGGCTTCTAAAAGTCTGCCCGAGTGTCAGCACATTACAGAGTTCAGTCTGATATCAAATGTGAAATGAATGAGTTGAAGTGATCTAGTGAAGTCATCCAAACAGACAATAACAATCCCAGCAGTCAACAACCTTTCACATCCTCTCAGCAACACAACAGGTCATTTACTGTTACAGCACATCTTCTGTTAACTCGTACAAACTACAGACGTTATTAGTCGCTTTGCTACAGATCTAATATCAGATTTACATTCTTACTTAACATTTTAATAAGCCCTTACATTTCTACTGTATTTATTTTTCCTGATGTCTGTTTGTGTATTTGCATAGCAAACAGTCATAATCCATGTTTACTTTACCACTTTCTCTCTTTTTTACGTACACTTATAGTTTTTGTTACATTGTCACTGTGGTGTGAACCAAGCAAGTCAAATCGAGTCACTGCTATAAGTCAAGCAAGTCACAAGTCAAGTCATACAAATATGGTCTGATCTACCCCAGTTTACACATTTAAATCAATAACGACGGTCGTATACAAACTGAGTTTTATTTAACATAAACTAAACCTATTAAACATCAAATATACCTCAAACATACAATTACATAACTTACTTAATGACTTACTTCCCCCATCAAGAGGGTCACACCATTTCTCCATCACCTATTAATGCATCTCTCAAAGGTGCTTCTTACTGAACATTTCTGAGCACAAAAAAGCATTACATCATCAACTGAACAGTAGATAAAATAAAAATAAGTATATAAAAATAAATAAAAACATATAGTCTGAAATGTAAACCTGTTACCTATAAAAACAATGTCTGAAATATTAATATTACAAACATTACACAACATTACATCAAACCATGAGAACATTCACATAATGTTTTTAGTATGCCACATACTATTCATGCTATTTTTTTGTATGTCTGTTATTTTGTATACATTTGGTCCAGTTAGGTTTTTGTTCACACTGCATTTTTGAGAGCGCACCAAGGACTTTTATTATAACACGCCCACGTACTGTCATCATCACTTACGTGGTGTACGTCTTCCTACACTGACACTGATTGGTTTGTAGAAGGACGTGCATCTGACGTGTTTACTTTTATATAGAGCTGTTTCATTAGTTTAGGTTGCTCTGTCATCCTGTTACATCCTTTCTCTCTCATTATGTCAGAAAATAAGCTGCAGGTTTCAGTATTTTGGGTGTTTTTAAGATGACTTTTCACATGTTCATCAGATCAAAATAATATTAAACATTAGGTCTCCTCCTCGCTCTGTGTGCTACAACGGCTCGTTATTGCTGCTGTTTAGCGTTCTGTGTGCTACATGCACTGTAACATCAGCCAATCATGCTTCAAAATAAAATCTTCTAACGTAATCTAACTTTGTTTTTAAATTACAAATATTTAATTAAAAAAACCAAGTGTTTTTAAGTCATCTGTGTCAAGTCAAAGTCAAGTCTCACGTCATAAAGACCAAGTCAAAGTCAAGTCGAGTCGTTCATCAGCGTTAGTCAAGCAAGTCTCAAGTCCTCAAAACTGCGACTCAAGTCTGACTCGAGTCAAGTCATGAGACTCGAGTCCCCCACCTCTGATATTTAAAGAAAGATGACTTTTTATTTATCCACGATTTAGTTTCACAATAACTACAAAAGTACCTGATCAGAAGGCACATCACTACACCCTCTTCATCAATATCACTTCTCTATTTTTTGATGATGTTTAGGTTGGGGGACTATGAGGGTCATAGCAAAACTTTGGGTTTGCACCTCTTGATATAGTCCATTGTGGATTTTGTGGTGTGTGTAGAAACATGATCCTGCAGAAGCCTTCCTCCTCTTCATCTTCAGCTCTGTTATGGGTTGTGTGAGGTCTGCTGGTATTTCATTGAATCTATTTTTCTCTTTACCACTGAAATGTTCTCTGTGCCACTAACAACATCACAAGCCCAAAGCGTGACAGACCCACTCCCATGTTTACCAGTTGGGGAAGTGTTCTTTTCATGAAATTCTGCATCATATTTTACCCAATAAATACCCTTTGCTCATAGTGGTCTAAATGTTTTAACTTTATCAGACCACATTACATCAGTGCTCCTTCTGAATTTAGTGGTGAATATTCTTTTCAATGAAAGTCATTTTATGTCACTACACACTCCAGTGTCTAAATCTTCCTGTAGGTTCTGATTTGCCCCTCTAGCAATCATACCAGCAGTTCTCTCAGCACTATCCACAGCGCCCGGGGAGCAGTTGGAGGTTAGGTGTCTTGCTCAAGGACACTTCAGTCTTAACTGAAGCGTCCGAGAATTGAACCGGCGACCTTCTGGCCACAAGACCAGATCATTAACCACTAGACCACGGCACTGTGGTAGTGCACTGTGACTGAGTATATTAGATTTTTTGATTGAACTATTCCTTGGCGAACATACAGAAATCATTCATTTAACCAACACAGACAGTGCAAATCAAGTGCAGGGGTGTAATTCACTCCTCCAAAACGAGTTCCATCACATTTGGCGAGCTAAAGTTACTTTCCCCCCAAATTATGAAGCCAAAGAGGCTGCTCAGCGTTCACTAATGCAAGGCATGCACGTTTTTTTGTAAAGGACATGAGCACAACAGAAGAAATGCATCCACCCCTGTTTTTCCCTGAAAGCGTGTCATGATGTCTGAAGGCATTAAGGTAAAGGATTGCATAATCACTTTAGTTTTTTAATAACTCTGTAGTTGAGATGATGATGTTGTGAAAGATTGGACTGGCCTCGGGTGTGTTTCTTGTCAGCACATACAGTCTCTCGCACACACACACGCTGTCAACCTTCGACACACTGTTTCGATTTCACTAAAGCAGCCACAAATAGAAAACTTCAAACGTATGCACATTCCTGCCTGACACTGCTGGCTGTGATTAGTTAATGCTTAAGAGCAAAAGAAAAGAGCACGGAGCCTAAACACACGCACCATGTCAAATTTCAATCATACGACATCACAACACAGGCTGTTTGTTATTTAAAACCGACACAACACACTCTAAACAAATCCCAGAGACGTGTGTCTGTCAGCGATAAAAATAGAGGGCCAACAATTTCTCTGAGGATTTGCACGATCAAAAAATACCTCTTCACTAATTTGTGGGAAGCCGAGGAATTGCACTCCAGATCTGTACCAGCTCAAACAACCAAAACAACTTATTTTGCTTCAGAGGACAAACACGGACCGATGATGCTGAGAAATGTAAATTCGTGGTCCACTTTTAGAAAGTCATGAAGGTTCACGCAGAGTTGAAAGAAGAGGAACATTAAAATGGACATAACATCCCCTAAAATAACATCTCAGCAGTCGTTCCTACACAGCAGTGAGCTCAGACAGAAGCACTTCTGGTGTTTAACCTGTAATTTAAGTGCAGAGCTCAAAGTTAACACAGATAACATGTATAAAACATTGTTTACTAAAGGAATCTCAATATGAACTCCAGTTCTGATGCAGTGAATGACTATTACACTTATCTGGGTCAGAAGAATCTTAGGAGAATCTCCATTAAATCTCCTGAACCTTCAAAGACTGAATAATGAACCTGAAGGCAGAGTTGAGATGAGTCATCCGCTCATCTCTATTAAACCACGTCCATTATTAAAAAACCACACCTGACGTAAGCTGCTACTTTACATTTCACTGAAACAACAGAAAGGCTATTAAACAGAAATAAGATTCTGTCCCAACAATAACAGAATCTGTACCTTTACTCAAACATGAAACACAGGGCGTGATGGTAATGGTAGATGGCATGCACATGAGATTTGCCTTGGTGTTGAAAGTGCTGTGAGGGGTCCTGAGTGGCTCAGCAGGCTAAGACGCTGACACTATGACCAGAGGATCGCAAGTTTGAATCCCGGTCATGTTGTTTGCCATCAACAGCCGGTGCCCACAGAGATTGGCAGTGCCCTCTCTCAGCGGGTAGATGGAGCTCTCTCTCTCCCCATCACACACACATTGCAATGTCTGCTGGCTCGGGCATCTACAGCAACAGAGGAGGCGTGTGCATGTCTTCACCCTCCTAAAGTCAGGGACAGTGCAAAGTGATGGGGAGAGCCACTAGTGGGATGGGTTAATTGACGACTACCACATTGAGAAAGAGAGACATTTGGCAAAAATGTATAAAAAAAAGAAAAAGAAAAAAAGAAAGTGGTGTGAGAGCTGTATCTCATGGAAACATGTAAATTTGGGACACATCATCAGTAGTGTACCTTTGAATAAAGGGGTGTTCAGCCTTTAAACACTAGACACCGTCATCAAAGGTGGGCAGCTACAGGGTGACCAAACCTGAGCTTGTATCCCAAGTGTATTACTGTTCCTGAGGAGGTCTCTCTCTTCACTCTTCAACATTCATCATCCCCCAATCAGGGCTTCCATTGACCTCCCCCTTTAACCCTTGACCTCCCCTGACTGCTCACTTAAACCCATACTGCATTTTAATTCTGGTTTTCACGCCACGCCATCTTACACCATCTTAAGGGTGCGTCAGATGAGCCCTCAGAGGTTTTAGGAAATGAGTCAACACAAAAGTCCACTTCAGAAGCAGACCTTGCCCAGAAAGCTTTGCAATGTGATGAAATTTCCATTAAAACTGCAAAAACGGCAGACGAAGCATAAGCCAAAAGTCAAAGAATCTTCACAGGGCGTAAAATGTCAAAAACACATATAATACACTATTACATACCACAATATTATGACCGTCTTATGTCTGCATCCATTGTGAATTTCAGCTCCACTGACCACGTAGTTCCACATTTCAATCTCTGTATGCTTCATTAACCTCCTTTCACCTGTTCTTCAGAGACAAGGACCCCCAGCAAACCACCACAGAGCAGATATTATTTGTATGGTGCATCATTCTCAGCACTGCAGTGACACTGATGTGGTGGTGGTGTGTTAGTGATTTGCACTAGTACGAGTAGACACTAGTAGATTAAACACAGCAGAGCTGCTGTCTTTAGGCACTCTAGTGATACTGCTGGAGTGAAAATAGTGCACCAACCAAGAACCATCCAGCAAACAGTGTCCAGTGAGAAGTGAAGGACTAGAGGACACAACACAAACTGTGCAGCATTTCCACCCAAATAATAGCTGCTCTGTGGGGGTCTTGTGGGGTCCTGATCACTGAAGAACAGGTGAAAGGAGGATAATACAGTATACAGAGATACAGATGGACTACAGTCTGTAATTGTAGAACTACACAGTGCTCCTGTATGATCAGTGGAGCTGATATAAGAGACAGTGTAAATACAAGGAGGTGCTCATGATACTCTGATATGACTGTGTGTATTTTACACATTCAGGAACTTTACTTTACTTTATTTGTTAAGTTGCGCGGTTGTTGCTGTCTGTTACTTAACCTGCTGGCTAAAGGTAACTGATGAGCACACTTGGCATTATTAGATCCCACAGCTGTCTGATCTTATTGGCAGTTGTCTTGTCTGGCTGCAGATTTTTGTTGGTCTTCAAATAACTGAACAGGTGTTCCTGCTGTGCTGTAATGAAAATCTACCACCAGTTTAAAGGGGGCATGTTTGTATTTTTTGCGATTGGAAAACCCGCTCCTCGTTGTCCACTCCTCCCCCTGTACCATGAGCAGTCACTTCCAAGAGGCCAGTGAAAATGGGTGAGGGCAAGTTAAAACTCAGCCCTGCTCAGAACCAGCTCAGAACTGAGGTTTGATCCAACCAGCCCCTGGCTGAACAGCTATGAACAATCCCAGTCTGAATGATGTCATACAGTACCTCATTCTACAAATGAAGGAGCGCCTGGAGCCCATACACATCCTCATAGAGGACTGCTGTCCCTCCTTCTTCACTGTTCCTGTCTTCAGGTCGAGGATCCGGCCTGCAACACACACACATATACATGCTGTAAACAACGAGTGCACAGTAACTGTGTACACTGTAATCACTTTTATACGAAAGTTAAAAGGTCATAACAGCTTTTAGACATCTGAGGCTGCATCTAGTGCCATTCATACAGTCAGTCATAATTCATATTTACATGTGTGTTTTCCATCCTCTCAGCATCACTTAGACTGGTTTAGTGTCGGTAACACTGACATATTTACATGACGTCTGTTCTGTCTGCCTGGTGTTGTGTCCCAATCAAAAAGCAGTCCAAGCTGACCCACTTGGA
This sequence comes from Crenuchus spilurus, assembly GCA_036984385.1. NCBI lineage: Eukaryota > Metazoa > Chordata > Actinopteri > Characiformes > Crenuchidae > Crenuchus > Crenuchus spilurus. Next base: position 54,380 of record BRDA01014368.1, on the reverse strand, counting down.
GTTTAGTGTCTATATATGGCTCATATGGACTGGAGGTGAGTGGTATATTCTGAAACAATCTTTACATGAAACTTTTGCCAGATAAAGTGAGAAAAGTGGATTTTTATAATCAGACACTAATTAAATCTGTTTCCTGCACAGCTAACAGGACACCAAACACAAAAAGAACAACAGGACTCCAGCGTCTTCTTGGCCAGGACAGCAGTCGTGGGGTGATTTGTCTCCTCTTGTGTCTCAGTGATACAGATAGCTGCAAGACAGCAGCAAGCAATGATCTAAGCCCAAAGTCATGTCCATAAACAAATTACGGACAAGGCCTTAATAAGAGAATGTGGTAAAAAGAGAGGACTCAAAAATGATCTGCTGACAGCTGTTAGATCCCCCATGGGGGTATATTACACTGTTTTACAGTCTTTCCATTCTAAAGGACTGACGCCAACGTCTCTGGAAGCACTTGAGCCATTACTGTTTCTCCACATATAACGACAATGTGATGACCTCTCGCTGAGCCAGGCACTGGCAGAACAAGTCAAATCTGCGCTTCAGCAGTTTATTCTCTGTACTTCTGAAATGTGTGCATCTGTAACAACAACAGCACTACAAAGGACTTTATCTGTATGTTCTGTTTATATGATTATTCACAAATACTCATAAAATCTCTCTACACAGTGACCACCTTAACCATGTGTCCCAATGAACACTGTTCATTCAGTGGTGATCCCAGACACTGTCTTATTGCTCCTGTTAACTGGTCCACTACGGCAAGGCGCTAGCCCTGTACCACTCACCAACTATGGCATCAGTGGCTCCACTGTTATGCTGCTGGGTGGCACTCAATGTGTAAGAAGTCCATTGTTGGTGCACCTTCACTAGAGCAGCTCTAGAACGTCTCACATAGTTAGTACTTTCTGAGATGCTACCACCCTTTGCCTGGAACCCTATTATCATTTTGGACATCAGTCAAGTCGCATTCTTTGCTTATGATGATGGTTTTACACTCTGCTACAGCTGACCGGTGTGCTCACTTATTTACACACGTGTCACGTGGCATCTGTGATGTGAGTTCACTGTAAGCCCTGCTGATCATAATATTCTGATATGATTGTGTATGTACAAAAGGGAACCACAAAGATATAAAATTGGGATACTCTGCAACACAGAACCACAACTATTTCACTAAAGACTCTTCAACACACAGAAATATGTTCCACATAATAAAACCTTCCTACACAGTCTAGAGAAGTGGGGGGGGGCAGCATGTGCAGCACACCCTGCCACCAGAGGGAGACAAAGAGCAGCTTCTTATGCAACCATTGGTAAAGTATTGCAAAGCTCTGCTAAAGGAAAGTTCTGCCTTCACTCTGTACTCAGTGTGGAGTCCACTGTACTGTAAGCATGTGTCTGCAAGCTGGTACCACTGGCAAACCCTTCAAGCCTGATCTCTGTTGTCTCAGTTCTGAAGCCAAGTCTTCAGACTGCTGGACTGGCAGTGTAAGTTTTATAATAATATGTTTCTGTTTTCAGACGAATAAGGAAGGAGGGCTGTTATTTTGATTTCCCTTCTTTTGAGTTTATTTTTCAAGTCAGGAATTTCAGCATTTGGGCCCAATTCTGTCAGTTACTCACGCCTTAAGTTCTGACCTTCTGACCTCGGGGAATTATTCAAAAATAAAAATTGGGAACCTTTACTTTTAAGATTTTACCGATTATGTCCAAGTTCATTTAAGACATCCAGGCAATACAATGTTTTTTACAACAAATTTCAAATCACTGGACTACAACAAAACAAGATGATTCAGTGTTCATCTAAACACCAGCTGTGAAAGGTCACGTGATCAGCACAATTTTCTTGATGGTGAGATAAGTGTGTTGGAGAGGACTGGTGGTTTGGAAAAGATGCCATTTCTGTAAAAGCACATTAACCTTCACTATACAGATGAGGGGGTCAGAGACCTCACCTGTCTCCAGCCTATAATACTGAGTTAACGGTTCTTTGGCACTTCAGAGGAATCAGCTTGCAGCACCTCACAACAGGGAGGAGAGGCACCACTGAAGGCTTTTGGGAAGGCCATGTTCTCTGACTCTGAAAAAGTGTAAAAGGGTCTGAAAACGAGCTTTGAGCTGTTTTCTCTCACAGTCATTTCACTTATATAACTATTATATATATATAATAAACCTCTTAATCAGATATGGACAAACGATGGTTCTTGATGTAGTGCCCTTTGAGGGATCAGAGATTGTGGGTGTTCAGCTTGTGCTTTTGAGCTTTACACACTGAAATTCCTCCAGATTCCTTGAATTGTTGAATGATACTATGCACTGCTGAGGGAGAAATATGCCAGCGATGGACTGGCGCCCAGTGAGGGGGAAGGGGACTAACCGCGACCCTGATAAAGATTAAGCGGGGGTGATGATGGATGGATGTTTTAAAACATTTCAATAATTTTCTCATGCATTTCTTAACGAACTGGAGATCCTCTTCCCATCTTAGTCCCTTTTGTGGACAGTGCATTTGCAGCAAATCATGATTACAGTCAGCTGTTTGCATCACCTGTATGAAAACATAATTATTTAGATTATTTTAGATCTAGCCCTAAATCACACTGTCCCAACAAAGGAATGGACATGCATTAATAAATGAAATGAAGCTAGCCAGACAAAACATGAAATATCTTGGGTCTGCAATGAAATAAGAGACACTGATTGTATATGCATTTCCCATACAGTCCCAACTGTTTTAAGTGGAAAAGAGCGCACATGCCTGGAACAGCAATGATTAAGCAGAACACACTTCTTAATTCTGAGCTCAGTGCTGCAAAAATGTTCAGATTAAAGAGGAATTTTCCAGGATGTGCTGCCCAAAATTTTAGCAACCCCACATGAATGCTGCAAACTCCAATAACTCTGACCTTTTCACTTCAGTGATGCTGAACTGAACTTGACTTTAACAGCTTGTAACAGTCAGAAGGGGAACTTTCTGTGGTTTTGAGCTCATTTCAAACAACACAAAAATATGAGCTTATCACAGAAAAGCCCACTCTAGAGAGAACCCCGGTTCTTACACAGAAATGTACGGGCTTGTTATCTTAGGAGATAGGACCACATGTAGAGGGAGACAAGGCACTGAGCCTTCCAAAAAATTTCCAAGCAACAATGTAGAGGTCAAGAGGTTCACCCTAAATGAAACCAGACAATTCAGAACTGACATACTTTTGAGTTAATTCCTCCAAATGAACAAGACGACATCAAGCATAAACAAACAACCGCGTTTGTGCAATAGTACCCATTCGTCTCAATGCAGTGACCTCATATAACAAACCACAAGTGCTAAGCTCTGACTGCCTTTCTGAAAGACTGAAGTAAAAAACATTAAACATCAGGAGGGAAATTACGGTAAATTTGGTGCAATCCTTCGTTGTCCTTTCCTTTTGTTTGGACTGGGATGAGTAAGCAGCGGCCATGTTTATAGTATTATAACGCACTGGCTTGTTGTTTTAGGGTCTAGCCTGGGTCGAAGTGGCCAAAGCTCACCGTTCCCTGAAGAAGAGGAGCTGCAGGTGGGGTTTGCTTTGGAATGAGTCCTCCTGCTCTCCTGCAAATGCAGATTCTGGCAACAGAGGAAGGGAAAAAGACAAAAAAAAAGAAAGAGGCAGCGCACACCATCAGGGTGAGGAGGGTCATTTACTGAACCTGCCCGACCTGCTGTTGGACATCAGAGCCCCTGACAGCTTCAGCTTCTCTAGTTATCAGCTCTGTGATCGTATGATTAGCCTGGCAGAACAAGCCAATTCTGTTTTCAGTACAAAGCTGCAAAACATTTATGCTTAAGAAGGAATGTGTAATGAGGCCACACTGGCTGTATTGCAGCTCAACGCTAGGAGCGGTCTCCAGGTTTTCTATTGGCTAAACCTTGCCATCAGCTGTTAACCCAATGCTCGTTAAGATGATAAATCATTTCTTATTGGCTGCATCTTTTCGAGTGGTCCTCTTCTCAGGTTCAGGTTCTCAATCAGCTGTGATTGTTTACAGTAATGACAGGTCTTCTTATTGACTCCATGCTGGGTGTTCCTCAGAGAGTCATGGCACAGTTCTGTCTGCGCAGACCAGACTCCGCCGGTAAAACAGTGGTATTTCTTAAGGGTTACCCTGTCCCCACTGTATTTAAAACTTTTTGGTTGGAGGAACTTTGTGTTTTTATTTAAAGTGTGTATAGCTGTGTTCTCTCTCATATTCTCAAGCTTACTCTCTAGTGTCTCAAGCTATTCAGTCTTATTTAAACTGCTGAGCCAGCATGGCCGCAGCTCCTCTGGCACATCACCACTGGGTGATGTTCAGGTGGGATCGCTCACTTGTTCAAAATCCACCCTTGGTGACACATTTCTAGTGTTAAGTGATTTGTTTATAGAATTTTTGCACAAATAGTTTTGTTACAGGGTTGCCATTAGTCATACTGGAACAGTGCTGGTGTGCTGTGGAGTACGCCTCCGTAAATACACTGTGCAATTCACTCCTAGTTGCTGCATTTATTTAGTTTGTCTTTAATTTTGTCATTGTTTTAATATGCACTTGATGCATTCCGCTCTGGTTCACAAAAAACTACCAGGCAGCCATCCATGGGAGTCCATGCCACTGACTCATTCAGTCCTGGACTGGGTGGTACCATGACAGAATGTTCTAGAAATAAGTACATTGTCCACTTTTAGGGAAGCCACATAGTTTCAGTCACCACCATAGCCAAATTAACTAAGACCTTTCTACGCCCTAAACTGCAGAATCATTTCTCGTTTATATTTGACCATCAGCAGGTGCAAGTTATTGTAGAAATAATGTGGCTTTTATTTATAACCTCTTATTAACCCTTTTTATTACCATAAAGCATTTTATCTCATTTTATATAAACTCTATTGTGTATTATTTAAAACAATACTGTAATATCAAACACTGCCTGACTCTAGACCTACATACAGACTCACATACATTCTAGTCTAACAGAATAACTTTCTCCTGATGGAAATCAGAGGCTGGTGCTGCTCTTCCAGTTACTGGCTCTGTGATCACTGGATCAGACTGATGTGGTCAGGCCTGCCAGATCAGTCTCAGTGATGGCATGGGGAAGACGTCCAAGCAAAGCCCCTCAAGGCCTCAGAGAAGAAAGAGGAACCCCTGCCACTCAACACTGCAGCCGGGCATCCACTCCCTTCATTAGTGTTCCTGAGAACAGAAACCATACCCTCTTGTTCACCAGCTGTGAACCCTTCCACAGCATGTACAGGACATTTTTTTTAGAACAAATAGATACCCCTGGTCCCGACTGGCACACAAAAGCCCATTGTTTTACCCTCTGGCTTAATACTGTGGTTCTGTGGGCAAACAGATCATTATTATTCAAGAAAAGGACAAAGCGAAAAGCAACAAATATCCCAGGGCCCAAACAATGGCCAAGCTAAATATTTAGGCAGCAGTCACTTTCTACATGAGTGGAGCAGATGAAAGGATGGCGGGATAATAGTGTCCTTCAAGGGAAGAACGCTAAACAACAAGAAAAGGAAATTAACAAAACAACAGATTTATCTTCATTAGTAAAGTAATGTTTTAGAAAAAGCCAAACAGCACTGACTCTCCAATCAGACAGAATAACACAATGTTTCAGAGGAGTTTGGAAAACTAGCTTTGTTTCCTGGTGTACAATCCTTCCAGAGAAAGGGATCAGTAATGCACATATGACTGAAAGTAAGAAACCAGAATAGAAGAGCATGGCACATATTAACCTTATTTGTCCACTGTATTTGTAGGATTCTCCATCTGAATTTGCATTGCAGAAGCTGTTCTTTATGATCTGTAATATAATTACATGTTTACAATATATTGCTGAACAGAACAAACATACAGCTTTTAGATTTTTTTATCCTAGAGACCATCTGTATTGGCCGCACTGCACCAAAGGGACTTTATGTACAGACCCATTCAAAAACATTTGAATATCAAGGAAAAGTTGATTAATTTCCATAATTCCATTCAAAAAGTTAAGCTTTCATAGATTATAGATTCAGGGCCCACAATTTAAACAATTTCAAGTATTTTTTTGTTTATTTTCACATAATTTGAACTTCCAGCTCATAAAACGAAAACAGGATTTCAATAAAATGTAATACTGTGGAGAAATCAGCCCAAATTTTGCAGGGCATGCATGTTTTAAACTGAGTGTGACACACTAATCATCTACTAAACTCAAAGCTCCTGCACAGGTTTCCCCAGGTGTCATTACATTACTTCAGTTTGGTTCAATATGGGGAAGACTGCAGACATAACAACTGGCCAGAAGACCATCATTGATACCCTCCATAGGATGGGGAAGCCACAAAAGGTCATGGCTAAGGAGGCTGGCTGTTCACAGAGTGCTGTGTCCAAGTATATCAATGGAAAGTCTAGTGGAAGGACAAAATGTGGCAGGAGAAGATGCACCAGTAAAAGAGATGATCATGGGTCAAGTCACTTCTGAACCTGAGCCAACGTAGGAAGCGTCCCAACTGGGCCAAGGAGAAGAAGGGCTGGACCGTTGCCAGTGGTCCAAGATCCTCTTTTTTGATGAAAGTAAAGTGTGCCTTTCATTCAGGAATCAAGATCCAAGGGTTTGGAGGAAGGCGGGTGAGGAACAGAACCCAAACTGCTTGAGGTTCAGTGTGAAATATCCACAGTCAGTCATGATTTGGGGTGCAATGTCTGGTGCAGTTGTTGGTAAACTCTGCTGTCTTAAATCCAAGGTCATCACAACAGTCTACCAGAATGTTTTAGAGATGATTCCTTCTGCTGAGGATCTGTATGGAGATGCAGATTTCATCTTCCAGCAGGACCTGGCCCCTGCCCATGCCGCCAGAAGCACCAAAGCCTGGTTTGATGCCCATGCCATCACAGTGCTTGACTGGCCAGTCAACTCGCCGGACTTAAACCCCGTTGAGAATCTATGGGGTATTCTCAAGAGGAAAATGAGGACCACCAGACCCAACAACAAAGAAGAGCTGACAGCAAGCAGCAAGGAAATCTGGGCTTCCATAACTCCCAGTCAGTGCCACAGGCTGATTGCCTCAATGCCACGTCACACCCAACCAAGTATTGAGGATTGACATATCGTTTTGAAAGTACCATATTTTGACTGATTTGATGTGATCCTAATTTCTTTTTTTCTGCACAAACTGAGAAGTAGTTTGGGCTGATTTCTCCACAGTATTGTAATTTTTTTTTAATCCTGCTTTTGTGGGTTTTATGAGCTGGAAGCCCAAATTCTGTGAAAACAAACAAATAAATACTTGAAATTGTTTAAATTGTGGGGCCTGAATCTATAATCTAGGAGTTTACCTTTTTGAATGGAATTATGGAAATTAATCAACTTTTCCATGATATTCTAATTTTTTCCAATGGGTCTGTAAGTTGATCTTACACCACAGATTTGTGTCACAAGAGAACACCCTTCAGCAAGTCATAAATTACATGATAAATTCTGTACATCTGTAAAGAGCTGCAACCAAAAACCATACAGTCCACTGGGGTCTAAAAGCCCTCTGACATTATATGTTAAACCAAAAGGTTTAAATATCTCAGTCTTTCTAAACAGCTCAGCTCAGAACGACGGATTTGAGTGTCTATTCCTGCTCACCACGCCCCCTTTTCTCAGAGGTCTACAACCAATTTTAATCAATGACAATTAAGCTCCGTCATCGTCACAGTCTCTCCACTTAGTAATCAACATGGACTCTCAGCTACCAGACTTAGATTCATTATGAGTCTACTTCCCACCACACAAAACAAAGCAAGGAGCAAGACACTGCTGTGCACCTACATTCAGACACTCTAAGCCAGATTATAACTATCATCTGTCATCTTTATAACCACATTAAACTAAAGCAGGGCACAAAATAACTGCAGCACATGCCAGGCAGGAACTGGTATACACAGACCCTCTTTAAGTCAAAACATCCTATAAACGTCTAATGACTCTCCTTAAAATCAGCAATAATCACAAAGGTTCGCTTCTTATTAGAATTTGCTACCAGGTGCCAGAATGTAACTGCTATATAATTTAAAGCAGAACATGGAATTCAGATCAGAAGCTGACTTCAGTGTAATGTAGTAACCACAGAAAAACGTATATTTCCCTCTTCTGCACGGTCACAGACAGCTGGCATTAATTCTTCTTTTAGGAAAAGTTTTTACAGTCCTCAGTTGTTCCAGCCCAGCACTCAAACACAAAGTGGTAACCACAAAAGTAGAAGCTCTCTTCTCTCTCTGCTTCACAAACACAAATATACAGCTGTTACATACAGTCTCAAGCAGGAGGTGTAGCTGTAGATGGAGGGAGTTCATTCTGATACCCTTATTGTGCAATAAAGGGAGTCCAATTCTGAGACTCATCGATTTTCATGTTTTCACATTGAAACAGACCAGATATTATTTTTGTCACATGACGCAGTGAAAGAAAATGATTTAAGACTTTATATGGACAGACTGGTTTTGATACTTTGTAGATGATTTAATGTACATTAAACTAATAGCCTATAACAGTCAACTCAGTATTCTGTTACCCTAAACACACCCTTAAAAACCTCAACCCAAAAACTAAACCTAACCCTAAAGGCTCATTCTGATGCTGGTACTAATCCTAACAGTTTATTATCAGTTTCAACAGATCACAACCTTTTCAAATAAAATGAGGAGAGAGAGCTTAGTACTGCTGTAATTTCAGAGGAGAGCAGAAACAAATTAAACATACAATTTTAATGTGCCATAACAGTTGTCTCGCACAGTAGTGAACAGACTAGAGGGCAGTGAGCATGAGTGTCTGAAGCAGTGGGCAGCCCCTATCCGTGGAGCCCGTGGAGCACTTGGGGGTTAGGTGCCTTGATCAAGGACACTTCTGTAATGACCTGCCAGGGGATAGAATCAGCAAATTTCTGGTCAGGGCGTCAAGCTCAAATTCCTCCAGATCTCTAACCACCAGGCCACGCCTGCCCCCCATATGGAAGCTTATCATGATCAACAAGCATTCCCAAAACATCACATGCCTCTAATTTTCTCAGTGAGCTAAAACTTATGCAGAGCACTGCACACCTAAAAAAGCAGGACAGTAAGCAGCCTTTCAGCACCACCCTGAAGCCTGAAGCTGCTGAAGGCATGATCATTATGTGTGGTAGACCATTAGGTGATGTGGTGTGGCCTGATGGATGATGACTGAGACTCCAGTGATCATTCCAGCATCATTTCTCACTCCGGAGAGAAGTTAACGTTAGCTAGCAGGCGGGCCAAAATCACTCTTAATCAATTATGCATGCGAGGCCAATACATTACATTCCACCACCAAAGGCACATTAGCAAAGGAGAAGGAGGAAAAAAAACGTCCCTTGGCTGGTGTGTTTTATCATTGAAAAATATGAGGTTATCAAAACCTCATCAAGAATACTTCAATATTTTATCTGGACCTACTACAGGAACAGGCTGTTTTAAAAAATGGAACAAGAAAGGTCATTTTTTCCTGCTTAGATCTGTAAGGATTCTTCAAAGTCTATCACTGTTGATCTGAAACACTTCAGCCAGCACGTCTGTGAAATATCTCTGTCTGCTTGAGATGATCGATGGCTGTATTGCAGGAAACAAGGCACCAGAAGCAAGAGGAGTTAAATGAAATTACTCTCTAGAATCATTACATAGAGTTACAGTGTTCAAAATGATTTCAGATTACCCACAACACATCAGGAGGACACTAAACGTGCATGTAGTCCCATGTCTTATTTTAATTTAGCGTCAATTACTGAGCTACAGCAACAACAGGGCCACCAAAAACAATCACCGTCAAATATAATCAACTATGACACTGCAACCACTTCCATCTGGCACAGTGGCAGGATTTTATATCCCCCGAAACGTGAATGGACACATCGACGTGGTCAGTAAACAAACAAAACAAAAAGGGACTGCCAGCCAAAAAACACGTTTACTTTTTCCATGTTCGGGATGCTTCCTTTAATTCAGACTCTTGGCTCAGCTCTCAGCATCAAATAAAATTAGTCAGCATCCACGTCATCTGTGATGTTCAAGGATTCTGAATTCCAGATTACAAAAATACAAATGTTAAAGAAAATGCACTGGAATGAATCTCCACAGCCAAAACACACTTTACCCATAAACAGAGGCGTCATGCTCATTTAAGCCAAGGCATTTGGCCCCCTCAAATCCACTCCTTCTGTTATGTTTGTTAAAAAATAATCTGTGTTGATCATGCAGGAAAACACCTCACCCTATCTGCACTCGCTTCCCCACATATGCAGAATTGTAAACTATCAGAAAAAAATACATTTAACAAGCCGTTTATCTGGGCAGTAAATGTTTATTTACTTAGAATAAGAGCTCCATGTCAGCTTAGATTTGTTTAAAATAAACTGGTGTGATTCAGTGTGGTTTGTTGTGCCTTCTGAACCCTGGTGTGCACCAGATATGGCGTGGTCACAACTTACTAGTGCATCACATTCCCACACCTTAGTAACTCGTGGCCACACCTTGTTTTCATGCTTTAGTAAGTCAGCCATGCCTTAAATACAGTGGGGAAAAATAAGTATTTGATACTCTGCCACTTTTGCAAGTTTTCAGACCTACAAACAACAGAGAGGTCTGTAATTTTTATCGTAGGTACACTTCAACTGTGAGAGACAGAATCTAAAACAATCCAGAAAATCACATTGTATGATTTTTAAATAATTAATTTGCATCTTATTGCATGAACTAAGTATTTGATCACCTATCAACCAGCAGGAGTTCTGGCTCTCACAGACCTGTTAGTTTTTCCTTAAGAAGCTCCTATTCTGAACTCATTAGCTGTATTAATTGCACCTGTTTTAACTCATTACCTGTATAAAACACACCTGTTCCAGCCACAATTCATCTTCAATGCTCTTACTGAGAGAAGGAGGTTTTTGACCACAATCTCACAATACATGACCCCCGTCCATCCTCCCTTCAATACAGTGCATTCGTCCTGTCCACTTTGAAGAAAAGCATCCCCAAAGTATGATGTTTCCATTCCCATGCTTCACAGTTGGGACAGTGTTCTTCGAGTTGTACTTATCCTTCTTCTTCCTCCAAACATGGCGAGAGGCATTGATACCAAAAAGCTCTATTTTGGTCTCATCTGACCACATGACCTTCTCCCATGCCTCCTCTGGATCATCCACGTGGTCAGTGGTGACCTTCAAATGGGCATGGACATGTGCTGGTGTGAGCAGGGGGACCTTGCATACCATAAAGGTAGTAGTGTGTTACTAATGGTTCTCTTTGAGAATGTAGTCCCAGCTCTCTTCAGGTCATTGCCCAGGTCCTCCCGTGTAGTTCAGGGCTGATTCCTGACCTTTCTCATAATCATCCTTACCCCATGAGGCAAGATCATGCATGGAGTCCCAGACCAAGGAAGACTGACAGTCATGTTGTGTTCCATCCATTTTCTAATAATTGCACCAACAGTTGTTGCCTTCTCACCAAGCTGCTTGTCTATTGTCCTGTAGCCCATCCCAGCCTTCTGCAGGTATACAATTTTGTCCTTGGTTTCTTTAGACAGCTCTTTGGGGTCTTGGCCATGGTGGAAAGTTTGAAGTGTGATTGAGGTATTGAGCTTAAAAAGGTGCAGTTAATACAGGTATGGCAAAATAGGAGGCTTCTTAAAGAAAAACTAAAAAGTCATCAAATACTTATTTCATGAGATAAAATGTTAATTAATTATTTAAAAATTGTACTATGAGTTTTTCTGAATTTTTCAGATTCTGTGTCTCACAACTGAAGTGTACCTATGAAAAACAATTGCAGACCTCTCCACAAATTTTATATATACATACACATACACAGTGAGGAAAATAAGTATTGGAACACCCTGAGAATTTGCAAGTTCTCCCACTTAGAAATCATGGAGGGGTCTGAAATGTTCATCTGAGGTGCATGTCCACTGTGAGAGACATGGACCTCTTCTAGACACATCTATAATTTTAACTAAAAGTGTCTACAAGTTTATGAATAAACGTCGTCATTGTGTGTTTATTTACTAATTTTTTAGTATGTGACACTAAAGACCTAAAAAAGAAAATCTAATACAGAGAGTGTCACCTGTACGTGGAGTCTACTTGTAAAGTCTGGGGAGGTACTAAAGATTCACCCTCTTG
>BRDA01014368.1:14189-33678 GCA_036984385.1 Crenuchus spilurus | reverse complement strand
AGAAAGAACCGGAATTTGTTGTCACACATACGTGGAGGTGCGAGCGAAGCCTTTTTTATTTTACGCTCTGCAATTTTTTTCTTTAAGTGAACTTATTTAATCAGATAGTTATTTATTGTAAAGTAAAAGCAGTTAGAATTTCAAGCATTTTCAAGCACTTTCTCCAAAATTCCAGCACTTTCCAGGCCTGGAAAACAGAACGTTAAAATTCAAGCATTTTCCAGGATTTCAAGCACCTGTACGAACCCTGCAAAATGTTAAGAGTTAGTCCTTCACCTGACTAACTCTTACTCAAAGACGAGGCGAGGACTGGACAGCCTGGGAACTCATTTTAATGATTAATTTAAACCTAAAGTCTGCCTCAGAGTAACACACAGTCATCTTTAGTTCAGATGAATGATGTGTCTTCAGCTAGTAACTGATGCTGATTAGATTTACAGCTGCAGTCCAGCAAGCAGCAGTCAATCCCATGATTCAGTTCAGGTTGTTAAAGTGTAACAAACACTACACTACTAGGTGATGGAGAAACCTGCATGCTGAAGCTTTACTGAAGCCCAAAGGCCAGACTGTGAAGAATCCAATTAATGAATTACTGTAAAACAAACGAGTGTATCTTCAGGGGTAAGCAGATCTCACAAGAGACTATATTCCTCAACTGTGTGGTATTAATCCAATCCCTCAATCTTCATTCTTTCATTAAACTTTAGACGGTGGAGTAATTCATGTCATATTTGGTTTCAGGACAAATCTCCAGGTGAAGGAGGATTTCCATCCATTTTTCAAAGCAGCTGTATGTGTCAATGCAACTGTATAAGATGTAAACATGTCAAATTTAGTTGATCAATGTGAAATAATTGCAATATAAAGAAATGTAATGACTGATGGTGGTGGAGACAGGTTTGGACTATTTTGCCTTAAAACACTTTGAATGTTCTTTTAAAGTGTTTTATAAAGAATGTTTTAGGTTGTACCTCAAATTGTACTGTATTATTCTATACAATCTTATCTTAATGTCTCAGACAGCAAATTCATAAACATTTAAACTTTTCATATGGTTTTAGATTTTAGATGCTTTGGAGAAAATTTGAAATTTGACTTTAAGTTTCTCAAAAATAAAGCATTTAACATCAAAGCTTTGTTCAGATCACTGAAATGTGCAAATATTTAGGAAAAACTGAAAAAAATGTAACTGGAAACATAATATTACATTTAACATTTTAGTATCAAGCGTCTTTAGGATTTTTATAGAGAGAAATTCCTGCCAAAGTGAAAAGCAACATCACTATTATACTGTTTTCACATCACTCGACCTCTTCACTGAAAAACAATACACGAGGCTTTGCATTTTAAAAACACACAATCTCACAATTTAATACAGAACACCTACACATGTAACCAGCTCATCTGTACTGTATTCCACTGTGTGGCGCTGTGTGAACGAGACAAAACGTAAACCATGTGACTGTACTTCATAAAGCAGTTCTGCTGAATTTATGCCACAGTGAAAAGTAATCACTGTCCAATCAGAATCCTCTACTAAATCTGGGGCGTGGTCTGTGGGGCTGTACAGACAGATGATCACTGATTACTAAACACATGGTGCAATTAAAGTTCATCTGCAGTGATGTGTCCATTCTTTAGTATTTCATGTACAGAACCAGTAGAGAAATATCAGAGAAAGGCTGACAGATTAACTCTTAATGGAACAAACATAAGTACAATGTAAATCCTCATACACTGTTTTTCAGTAACAAGACCAAGCGATGTGAAAACAATGGAATAATGGTTCTGCTTTTCATTTTGGCATGAATTCTGCATGTTACTAAGGAAAATCAATACACTGTATTGCACATTTGTATACTACGGTGACTGTTTTTCATCTTGGCACTAATTCCTCTCCATATTTTTAGGGATTTTATGGCTGAATAACATTTTTAGCACTTTGCTCAGGAAAAGGTGTCACTCACCCTGCAGCTCTCCTCTTGCCTCCTCGTCCTGGCATGGTGCCCGCCATCCTGACCTGTCCAGCCACAGCGCCGGCCATGGCCACCGGCCCAGGCAGATCCGTGCCCATTTCTGCAACACAAAAAAACACTCAGCATTCAGTACAACAGTCATTTGTGTTTAGCCACTATTTAAAGTGGAGGCTAAGTATCAACATTCACTTTTAATCATACAGCCTGAATTTCTACAGAACAGCACAAAATTACATCATTACATCTCCAAATAGACACAACTACATCTACACTGGCTACACTATTACAGTCTCTACAGTATGTTCTGGGGCAGCTGAGGACTCTAGCATAGGGAACCAGCATGGTGACAAGAAGGTTCAATCCCCTGAAACAACAGGACAAGACTAAAGGGTCTTAGAGCATGGCACCAAACCCCCAACTGCTACCCGGGTGCCACTGATCAGACTGCCTACCACTCTGGGCAGGTGTGTATACACTGCTCCCTAAAGTGTGTGTGCAAGCACAGTGTCCAATGAGTGTGCACTTTCACTTTCATGTTATTAATACCAGCATTTCTTGATTATTCTGCAAATAAGTATCAGGTAACTACACCCACATCTAGCATCTCACGTTCATTTATACTTTAAGCCACACCCACCCTTCAGACGTTGGTACTGAAGACTAGGCATTACAACTAAAAAACATGAAGCCAGCCAGATTACAATACAAGGTGCCTGGTTAAAAAATGAATATGAACTCAGCATATTGTCTGATTTACAGAAAAGAGTAAATCAAGAGTCAACCAGCTTGTCAATAACATCTTCCACAGGAAAAGCCAGACTTTACGTATGTGTAGTTCACAGAAAAGTCAGAAAAAACAAGAAAGGAGAACAGTCTGAGACCATCACACTATCCATCCATTACGTCCCACTTAATCATCATCAGAGTCGCAGTGAGTCCTCTACTCCTTCACCGGGCACAGGGCAGGGCTTTACACTATCTCAGCTAAACCCAGGACTGAGTGCCAAACCACCGCTGGACACACACACACACACACACACCAAGACAATTTACAGTACCCAATCCACCTGACCTCCCTGTTTTTGGACAGTTGGAGGAAACCCATAGATGGGGACTGAAACCCAAGACGTCAGCGCTGAGAGGCAAAGTGCTGACCACCAAGCTGCCCTCCAGCACACTATTTATACTTTTTTTCTAAGATACAAGTTATCTGAAATGTTTCAGTTTGGACTTCAAATAAATATTTAGCGGCACTGCAAAGATGACAAGCGCACACACTTGCCTGCACACACTGACGATGCCCAGCCTTAGCACTGTGGGCTAAAACATTTACAGCATGTCTCACATGGGGTGAACACTATCAAACAGCCTTTCATATGGCAGCCTGGTAAAGCTCCCAGCGGACCGCGCTGAAACACATCAGCCAAACAAACAAACCCAGAGTTTCTCACGCAGAAGGCTTGTGCAAGGCAGAAGCTCCATTAGACTCTCAGACGGCTACAAAAAGCATTTACAAGCTGCGAGACTTACCTACCAAGCAGCGTGTCCAAACTAAACAATATCAGAAAATAAAGGAGCCCTGCCGAGGTTTTCCTCTGACACATACAGTAAACTGGTTACTGTACATCAACGAGCGGTGGACACTTGGAAACACAGTCTGCATTTTGAATGAGATACCCCACACGGATAGTTATCTCAAATGTGCAGCGCAGACATTTCTGATTAAATATTTGCACTGTGTCTGGCTGATTTACAGACTTCCTGTCCCTCAGGGGAGAGCAGAGAGCACTGCCTTCATCCAGCCTGGCCTAATTTACCCACATTTTTGAATTTTTCTGCTCTACTACAGATAACGGTGATTTGGTCAGCTGATCAGGATAAACTGTTTTAGCACATTTTAGTAGTGGACTGTTTTACCCATGCTGCTTTGACTGGCTGTATGTGACCACACCCCCTAATAAACCACACCTACTTACAGACCACTTCTAAGCTTTGATGTTAACTTGTATAATCTTCACGTCAAAACACCAGTCACTCATTTCACAGAGTGAACATTTTCACAACAAAAGTGAAAAACCACCAGGAACATTCATTCAAAGTCTTGTTCTTCTTAAGCTGGAGATTTGTCCCATTTTGCTGCAAACTGACGTGTAAATGTAATGTGTCCTGATCCAATTCCAGTACAGTATCTTTTCAAACTGGTTTCAACCCACTAAAATTGCACCATGTGAGGCTTTAACCTTTAACATCCTGATTAAAGAGAAGAAACTTTACACTTTAAACACACAGTGAGATGCACTTTATGGTAAAAGCAGAACAAATACCCAAACGGTTCAATAACATCAGAATTCTCTTCACTTTTTAAACACCACACTCAAATGTGTGCTGGTGCAACAGCACTGATGGGTTTTCAGCATCTCATCCCGTTCATTTCTTGGGGCTATGAAGCTGCTGGTTTACTTTCAGACAAGAAAACGTTGCTCCTCTAGGGGATGTCTTTTAGCCTACCATACCTTTACCGATTGGTAGAGATGGCACAATCACATTGTGTTAAATTTCAATGTCTTCTTCAGAAAGAGTGATGTGCTCTACCAAATGGTTGAGCAGAATATTAAAGGGCTAAAATGAACATTTGGACAAAAATATTACAGCTACAAGTGCAGCAAAATCATTATTTTATGACTCTCCTTCATAAAAGTTCACAAATCAAAAGCCTTATGGATGAATGAATGTTACACTTCTACAGCACCTTTCTCAAACCCAAGACGGCAGGGGAAACATGTCACACGTCTCCTCAGTCATAAAACTTGAATTCACGCTGCATTAACAGTAATTCTGTGTGTTGGACTTTCTGGATAATTCTCTCAGCGGAGGGTCTCTGCTGGACATGCACACTAGGAGACCAAATACAGGAAGCAGTAGTCAAAATGTTTCCAAGGCAACATCTGCCTGGCCAATCAGAGAGGGGTTGCTTTGAAATAAAATCACAGAGGAGCTCCTGTAAAAGATGAAATTAGCCCAGGACCACATGCACATTTAATCTCGTCTGAACGTGTTTCACTCTAATACTTCACCTTGTTACATGTACATCCGTGAAATGGCACCAAGTCACATGATGTTTCCTGGAGAATTCATTCACGTGGCCCCCTGCTGTACCCAAACCTTGCACCCCAACCTCGACCGCTGTTACACCCCCTCCCAGTCCTCCTGTTAATCCTCACCCTCATACAATCATACATATGCAGTCAGAACCTCTTGGCATCTCGTCAAACTTGTTTTGTGGGGGAAACATTGACAGGCCTAAAGCAGCACGTACACAAGCTTTGTGAAGAAAAACTCATGCTCCACCACCTCCAGTCAACTGCAACTGATAAGCCCAACAAAACCCCCTAAAACACTAACCCCCCTCCAAACACACTCAGAATGTGGTTAATATTTGATGCTGTGTGTGCTGCACCTCTCCTCGTCTTCAGGAGAGAAGAGCTGGCGTGCAGACTGGCCTTATCCATTCATTTATGAAGCACAAGCATACGTCTTTATATAAACTTTGCTTCAAACATAAACTACAAGAGGAGTCCCGCAGCTCTGACAGAAAAGCCAGTGGTCCGGGACGGGCCAGGGGGCTGCCAATCACACCAGGCAACCGTCCACGGCATACATAAATAATCCAGCCAAGTGTCTGAGCTTATCAGGTCAAATTTCAATGGATCACACTGCTGTAAACCTGCAAAGCTCATACAAAGGAGTGACATCAGTTCTGCAGTGTTACAATACAATAATACAGTGGAACCTTGGTTCTCCTCATTCATCTGTTCATAAGATGACCAAAATAAATGATACCTGAAGCTATAAGGAATAACGCAAATCAAATAAATCTGTTCTAGACTCTCCAAAATATAAACAAAAAGACATTTAATACAGAATAACTACAGTTTTACATACAGAACACACACTAAAGACTAATGAAATGGATAAATAAACATGTAACATCACTCTTACAGGTTTACGCTCTGTTTTAGAGAGTGCTGGTGTGGTGTGACGTGTTTTAGTTTGTTTTGAGTGTTATTATTTGGGTGCTTCTCAAGTCTTGTTTTTTTGTGAAGCTCTTTAGTTTCTGTCTGCTCTGTGCTTGGTTCCACTCATAAGTCTGGTACAGTCCTATGACATCTTGTTGGCATATGAAATGTGCCCAGAGAGGTCTGTCTCTGACATGCTCAGTAAACGCAGAAGAAACACTGGAAAAACAATAGAAATGTTTGAGATGAACACACGGGGTGATACTCACTCAACCAGATAACAAAGCCAGAATAAATAACAAACATATGGGTGAGTGACGAATGAGAGAGTGGATGCTTTGTTTTCGCAAAAATACTGGTGAGTCTTGTGGGCACGATGACAAAAACCAGGTGGATGAACAATAACTGGGACAAAATGTCCCTGAAAAATCCAGGCCAAACGATAACCGAGGTTCCACTGCATGTGTTCAGGTAAGTATGGGCTCATGGTTGTAGATCATATGTGGCAAGCAGACATGAGGCTTTCATGTGCTCGTGTGCACTGTGTGGCTGCTTTAACTGTGAAAACATGATGGATTTTAAATGAAGTGAAATATCTTTAAAAAGTAATAATACTAATTATTAAATGACTGAAATGCTCAGTTCAAGAGAATCTTGTCGTGTCAGATTGTTTACAGCAGTAGTGACAGGAACCAGACAAAAACATTTGCTCTGAAGCCACATCCTACTAGATGCTAATGATAAGCTACCTGCCATCTGAGACATTGTTTCTAAGCTAAATTAAAGAAATCACTGAGCATTTGATAATCTGATAAAAGTTCAGATTTTGTCAGGAGTCTGATCAACATGTTTGCACTCGAGTAATCAGATAATGAGGAATTCTGGGTTTACACGAGTCAGGCAGTGAATCATGTAGTAAACTTAAAAGTGATAAACAAACCAAAACATGTTTTAGATTTGACTTCAAAGTAGACACACAACTGATGTCTCAAACACATTAAGAGGCAAGAAATGCAAGTCATGAGCTCTTGACAAGACACAGCTGTTAACTGAAAGCCATTCCAGGTGACTACCTCATAAAGCTGACTGAGAAAATGCCAAGAAAGCTGCATCTAAACAAGAGGTGCCTACTGTGAAGAATGTCAAATATACACATGTTCTGGTTTGTTTACTTGTTTGTTTACTAAATAATTACAGATGTGTTTATTCATAGTTTAGATGACTTTAGTATTAATCTACAATACAGAACATTTTTAAATCATAAACAACCACTGAATGTGCAGAAGTGTGTCCAAACTTTTGACTGGTACTGTGTGTGTGTGTGTGTGTGTGTGTATAATACATATCATCAGCATCACTCCATCAGTGTTTTGTTGCTGTGTTACACACTGCTTGCGTATTTCTGGTACTATGGTCTGTTACATGCATGTACAGACTGATAACTGAGAGATTAGGTTTAGCGTATACATGCACTGATCACTGAGCTAAAATCCGGCTCTGTTTATCAGACTTAAGTGGATTTCGAGACCTTACTCTGGTCTCAGATATCAGAGTATGTTGTTTACATGAACACTAGAATAATTATAAATGCAGAAGTCTGATTATAACTGGATTATTAACTGCATGTATATGTATGTACTCACTAGTTCATCATCATCAACATTACATATAAACACACATGCATCTTCACTGCTGGTCTTGGATGGTCAATAAAATGGCTATATTTGTGCTGTATACATTACACCCTGATTCCTATGTTGGCATGTTTTTCCACAATGTACCACTTCACATTATGTAAATGATGTACAATTGGAAAAAACCTTAATTAACTTGAAGTGGAGATAAGACACTGGATCTGAACATCCACTTAAGGCACACATGACTCTGTGTACTCTCTATGTTCAGCACTAAAACTGTTTAAAAGAACTTCACGTCACTAACCCGTAAATGTGATCACATCGAGCTCACGTACGGTCTTCCTGGCAGAACTGTAAATAAACAGGCAGAGCTCTAAGAGCCTGCAGGAAACATCCCTGCATCCCTGTTCTTCTTAGACACTCGATATGCTCCGTGCTTTCATAACTACACTGAGAGCCCTGGGGTCAAACTCATTAATCCATCCGGTGGGACTGAAAGGTGTGGATGGCTTTCCCTTCCTCCTTTTTCTGTCGTCGCTATGTCACGCCTCTGCGGCTGCTTTTCCACTTCCCCTGGCCGTCCCACTGACCTGAGGTCTTTTCCTATTCATCGTAGCCCTGAAACCAAACACCCCTCGCTCCCTCAGGCCTGCTGCTTTCATGTCTGAGCCTTTTCCCTTTTTTACAGTCTTTGGTGACAAATCCATGTCATTGTGTATGCTGCATGAAAAGCAGAGTCCGCTGGGAGAGCTGCATGAGAAAATTCCTCAATCATAGCCCACCACTCTGTCTGCTACAACCCTGTACATCCGACACGAGTCTGCAGCTCCTGTGCACAGATATCACTCACAGACGCTGCTTCATTAACAGCCTGTAGGAGCTCGTTTGATAAGTAGACTTTATATTACACGCAGGGCTGCTTTTATAAGCATTTTTATTTCTCTTACAACAGATCAGCCATGTTTAGTGAACAAAGTGTGTTTCTTTAGCAAACTTAAGACACCAAACACGGCATTGAGTACCTGTAATTAATGATCAGACTGTCTGTAATGTGTTATGAATACATTTAGGAAACTGCAGGTCAACATGAGTCAGACAAGAACATTTTAACTTCCTTCCACATATTTATGTAAACAGAGACCCACCTTACTCTCAAATATGGGTACAGTGGTAACCCTACTTACGAGTTTAATCCATGCAGGAGCCGAGCTTGTTAGCTGGTTTGCTCGTTAGCTGGTTTGCTCGTTAGCTGGTTTGCTCGTTAGCTGGTTTGCTCGTTAGCTGGATGCATTTTCCCCATAAGAATACATGTAAAACTGATTAATCCGTGTCAGCCGGCCAATATACAGTATACTTTAATATGCTAAATAATGTGTTTATATGGGTTTTTTAAAACATAAACGAGACGACGACGGTGCTCGTGTAGGCTGGCCGCTAAGGAGGACAGGAGGACGGGCGTACGTGTATGGCATGGTTACACTTATCATATGAAAAGTAAAAGTAAAATGTATCTAACTTTCTTGTTCACTACCTTTTGCTGTATTTGTGTCACTTTCACTAGCACTTTCACTTTCACTGGACAGCGGTCAAAGGTAATGACTGACCTCTTCTTCTACGCTAGCATCTAGGGGATGCTACGACTGCAGCGCCCCTAGCGGTTGGCATACTTGAACTAATTTAGGCTACTCGTTACTTGGAATTAACAAAAATATTCCAAGATCTCGACTCGTTACCTGGAATACTCGTTAGTAGGGATGCTCATAAGTAGGGTTACCACTGTATTTGTTTTTTATGGTTTCAAAAAGTCCATAACACCGCCCTTCTTACAGCAAATGACACATACAGTCTTTTTTTGAAGCATTTATTTATTTATTACATGTAGTTTATCTGCAACCTTCTTAACATGTCTCTGTTTCACTTTTCCATCACTTAGAAGATGACAAATGTGCTTTGTTTTCATTGCATGGGTGCAGTTTTAAACTGTCCAGGACTGAGCAGATGGAACAAAACATTTAAACTCAGACTAAAAGGAGCATGTGTGTGCTGAACCCCATTACTGAGCTTGAACTCGGCTCAGATTTCAAGGCCATAACATGATCTAAGAAATCAGAGCATGCTGTTAACCACCTGACTAACCAGATAACTGCTGATTATAAGTCCATGTAAACACTGCATAAACACAGGCATGTACATACATACAGTACATCTGCATATATATAGCCATATCAGAATATTATGACCATGTACAGGGGTTGGACAATGAAAGTAAAACACCTGTCTTTTTAGTGAGGGAGGTTTCATGGCTAAACTGGACCAGTCTGGTGGCCAATCTTCATTAATGTCACATTGCACCAGTAAGAGCAGAGTGTGAAGGTTCAGTTAGCAGGTAAGAGCACAGTTATATAGTATATTACAATGCACACAACATTATGGTGACATACCAGAGTTCAAAAGAGGACAAATTGTTGCTGCACGTCTTGCTGGCGCATCTGTGACCAAGACAGCAAGTCTTTGTGTCTAAATATTATTGAGCCACTTTGGGGTGTTTTGGAGGAGCGAGTCAGGAAACGGTTTCCTCCACCAGCATCACGTAGTGACCTGACCACTATCCTGCAAGAAGAATGGCTTAAAATCCCTCTGACCACTGTGCAGGACTTGTATATGTCATTCCCAAGACGAACTGACGCTGTATTGGCTGCAAAAGGAGGCCCAACACCTACTAATCAATTATTGTGGTCTAAAACCAGCTGTTTCACTTTCATTGTCTAACCCCTGTGTATAATAGTGGGAATAACAACCCTTGGCTGGAAAGTTCACTCAATGATGATCTCTGATACTTTAGTCATTGCTGCTGTGCTCATTATAGAGGTTAACTGGTCCACTGTGGTGCACTGATTGCTCTGTACCACTCATCGCTGTTCATTTCCAGCATCAACAACACGTGGAGCACCTCAGTTATGTTGTTGGGAGGCACTCAAACACCTATGCCCATGACCATAGTTTTGCTCTCTGCCACAACGGACTGATGTGCTCGTATGCAAAATCTCTTAGAAATCTATACTATTCATCAATATTCTATTATTATTCTATTATGATTATTGAGGAGCTGGCGATCCTAAGAGTGCCCAGTAATGATGTATCAGCAGCAGCTAGAAAAGAGGCGGAGCATGACTTCACATGCATCAGAGGAGGCGTGTGCTAGTCTTCATCCTCCTACTTTGGTGGGAAATAAAAATAAATAAATAAAATTCAACATAACTGAGAATCAGAGTTTGTTATTGTCTCTGAATGTGCAGACTCACGTCAAGTCATACGACATTCTTTCTTTACAGTCCTCAGTAATACAGCATTCAACTTTCATTCACTTTCCAAACACACACTGTTAACACACTAGAGCTCATCAATAGTATCTATAATCGCAATAACAAAAGGGATACAATGCAAACCGCTTATCAGTGTCTTATCACAATCCAAACAGGACAAAAAACACTCAAAAATGTGATCAATGGGGTTATTTGACTTTCTAACTAACAGCTTTTAACAGCTTCAGCACAGTGCCAATGCTTTTGGATACTGCTTCAGTCCTATGTAAGTAGGCTCCAAGACAACACAACAGCATAATAACAGTGTTATAATATAGAAATAATGTTTGTTTAATGTGCACTACTAACATAACGTCACCTTCAACCTGAAATTATATAGACATTTAAAACCCTTGACTTTAGGAAATAAGAAGAAAATATCCCATCACAATGCAAATAAAATTAAACTGCATGAAACAGCTTCACCTTTGATAATAAAAGAGTCTATGTTGTCTGTAATCATTGTTACAAGCTGAGTGTAACATTCACTCCACAGTCCGTGTACAAAAAAGGTGAAAAACGGCTCATTTTAAACTCATAAAAATAGTGAAAGCATACAGTCTACATCTAAACATTCATTCACATTAAGTGTTTCAGCTGGAGCTGCATTTTGAATCAGACACAGTGCAGCATTATATACTGGGGCCCCGAGTGGCTCAGCGGGCAAAGACGCTACCACTATGACCCGAGGATCGTGAGTTCAAATCCCGGTCATGATGTTTGCCATCAACAGCCGGGGCCCAAGAGAGCAAAAATTGGCAGTGCTCTCTCTGGGCGGGTAGATGGTGCTCTCACTCTCTCTATCACTTTCACATTGCAATGTCTGCTGGCTCAGACGTCTACTGATTGGTCCAATTGGAGCTGGGGACCCTGTGTGCCTTCCTCTGAGCGCGTTAGGCTCTCCAGTGGTGGTTCAAAAAAGAGGCGGTGGCTGCATCACACGCACCGGAGGAGGCTTGTGCTTGCCTGCACCCTCCTAGAGTCAGGGACATTGTAAAGTGATGGGGACAGGCCTAACGGAGGGGATGGGCTAATTAGCTACCACTACATTGGGAAGGGGTAAAAATTGGCAAAAACCTAGAAATAAATAATAATAAAAAAAATAAAAATAAAAAAAGATGTCATAACTGAAGCTCTGGGAGAATAAATAACTATGAGGAAAAATGAAAGTCATGACCTTTAATTACTATTCAGCTGAAGCACAGTACAAAACTGCAAAGCATGCAATTTGACTGATTTTCAAAAATACTTGATAAAAGGGTTCTAGGTGAAGGGTGGTGGGATGTCAGAAACCACAAACCCTGTGAAATGTTCTAGAGCTGCCGTAGTGAAGGCTTACAGAGACTGCACCTCCCAGCGTCATAACAGTGGTCCCCCACACAGCCACCGATGCCACAGGGGAACAACTCCAGTAAGTAGTACAATCAACATGCCACAGCGGACCTCAATAATGAACACCAGAGTGATGAGGAAAGTGCTGGGATGCCTACTAAGCAAACACTGCAAGCCAGGTATGATTATTCCCAGTGTCAGGCAGCTGGTCATAACTCTGTGATATGACTGTGTATGGTGTGTCTATAGATGGAAATGTGTAGACTATAGAAGTGTGAGTAGATGCTTGGTGACTGCTGAGGTAGAGTGTAGAGAGCCTGCAGATAGCTAAAGCTTGCCGAGCGCGAGCTTCGCTGACTTTTAAACAAAGTGTCCTTCAGTTCTACTCCTGACAGCTGACTCTTCCCAGAATGCCCTCGCGCATTCTAAATCGTGCTTGGCAGCTCAGAGCCTCGACCAGGTGCTAATAACGCTCACATTCTTTATTCATCTTACTCCATTTGCATTTCCAATGAGGCGGAGGGGGAAAAACTGTCCGGTGGGGGAAACGGCGTCAGTGGAAGAGAAAGAGTCACAGCGCGTGCATCACTGACGCTTTTGTGCTTTCAGTGTGAAGGCTAAACAGCAAAGCAGTCTGGTCACTGGTTTTTATTCTGATATCCAATCAACTGCTGCACGGTTTGTCTTATGAGGTAATGCCGTCTGAAAGTGTTTAGCAACTTTAGTTATATGACAGTTTTCATTAATAACACAAATGGTCAAGGTTTCCTTTTCCCTCTGTTTATACTGGCCAGCCTATATATAATTACCCTCTAGAGAGACCGGTCGACCATTAAAAATGCTTCAATAATGCAGAAATACTTTGCTCTGCAAAAGACTGAAGCTTTGTAAATATACATAACACAACACACACAATAAGAAGATACAGTGCCAGGTAGAGGTGATATCATCACGATACTTTGAGTACAAACATTCACAACATGCCCTTTATTTTATTAAACCATCCTTCTATTAAACAAAACTATTCATTATTTCTGACATCTGCTTAGTTAAAACAGAGAAAAACTAAGACAGAGTTGAAAAAATACTAGAGATGCACCGAAAAGAAAAGTTTTTGCAGAAACTGAAACCAAACAAAATGAAACATTTCCGCCCAGTTTTCGTCAGCGTGCCCTCGTGACTCGCCATAAATTTTATTTAAAAAAAACATCCACCCACACATTCATCACTCACCCTTGTGTTTCTCGTTTCTCTGGCTTTGTTTCTCGTTGTTTCTCTGGTTTTGTTTGTCCGTGTTCCTCTGGTTTTGTTTGTCCGTGTTCCTCTGGTTTTGTTTCTCATTGTTTCTCTGGCTTTGAATCTTGTTGTTTCTCTGGCTTTGTTTCTCAGGCTTTGTTTCTCATTGTTTCTCTGGTTTTGTTTTTCTGTGCTTCTCTGGCTTTGTTTCTCAGGTTTTGTTTTTCTGTGTTTCTCTGGTTTTGTTTCTCATTGTTTCTCTGGCTTTGAATCTTGTTGTTTCTCTGGCTTTGTTTCTCATTGTTTCTCTGGTTTTGTTTGTCCGTGTTCCTCTGGTTTTGTTTCTCAATGTTTCTCTGGCTTTGAATCTTGTTGTTTCTCTGGCTTTGTTTCTCAGGCTTTGTTTCTCATTGTTTCTCTGGTTTTGTTTTTCTGTGCTTCTCTGGCTTTGTTTCTCAGGTTTTGTTTTTCTGTGTTTCTCTGGTTTTGTTTCTCATTGTTTCTCTGGCTTTGAATCTTGTTGTTTCTCTGGCTTTGTTTCTCATTGTTTCTCTGGTTTTGTTTGTCCGTGTTCCTCTGGTTTTGTTTCTCAATGTTTCTCTGGCTTTGAATCTTGTTGTTTCTCTGGCTTTGTTTCTCAGGCTTTGTTTCTCATTGTTTCTCTGGTTTTGTTTTTCTGTGCTTCTCTGGCTTTGTTTCTCATTGTTTCTCAGGTTTTGTTTTGCTGTGCTTCTCTGGCTTTGTTTCTCATTGTTTCTCTGCTTTTGTTTTTCTGTGCTTCTCTGGCTTTGTTTCTCATTGTTTCTCAGGTTTTGTTTTGCTGTGCTTCTCTGGCTTTGTTTCTCATTGTTTCTCAGGTTTTGTTTCTCAGGTTTTGTTTCTCATTGTTGCTCTGACTTTGTTTCTAGTTGTTTCTACGGCTTTGTTTCTAGCTGTTTCTCATTGATATTGCTCAAAACAAACAAAAACACGTCACACTAAAGCAACGGTGTGGAGTGCTACCACCTAAAAACAGGTGTGGAAACAAATAGCGGCCTTAGAACCTCAGAATGGGTACACAAAATAATGACTGCGGCTGGACCACACTGGCACACTCTAAAATAGAGCGTTAACCCCTGAGAGGGATGTTAAATGTTCATTTGTTCTTTTGTATTATTTCTCATTGTGTTCTGTATGTAAAGCTATAATTATTCTATATAAAATGTATTTTTGTTCATATTTTGGAGTGTCTGGAACAAATTAATTGGATTTACATTATTTTTTATTGGAAATATTACTTCAGTTATCATTTGTTTCTGTTGTCTTCAGGCACTTTAGAATAGATTAATGATGAAAACCGAGGTTCTGTTATACTGCTTTTGTTTGAGAAATGTTGAAGTTAGCAAATTTACCAAAGGTTCATATTAAACCAGGGTTTGGATTTCGGAATTTTGCCCACATTGTACTCATAATATGATTTGTATCCCAGTTGCTCCTGTATGATTCCATATGATAGATGGTATAATGCACAAAAAAGACATAATACATGATATAAATATGTATGTAATGCAAATGATTGACAAAAGTATTACACAAAAATATCTGGACTGGAATCTCTTAAGCAATAAGTGCAGTCAAGAAAATTCATGGCACAGCAGTGACAATGTCAGCACATCTATTTTTGGCATCTAGTCACAATAAAGTATGGTTGGCAGCTTATAATAACTCTATAGCAATTATGTCAATCAGATTTATTTACTATTTTATTCTTTTAGACTTAAAAAAGCTTATTCAGATAGCATAGCATTTGACTGTAATTAAGAGCTAATTCAGGTCATATGTGTTATGGTTAACAGCTAAAATAAAAGACAATAGACAATATGGTATAGTCAGAATTCTGGTCTGGATCCTTATTTTGCAGCCTACAAGTTGTTTATTCAGAGAGTAACATCACCATTGGACCACTCAGCTGAACCAAAATAGAACTGCCTAGACGCCTCCATGATCGTGACTACCATGACATATGCTAACAGCCTAAAAAAGTCAGAGGCACAGACTATGCATTCATACACTGAGCACATGCATTAGACTGAAAAACATAAAACAGGCTGAATTATCATGCATAAGCTTAATTACACTCAAAAACTTCCAATACAAACACACTGAATTTGCTCAAGGATGACCACATCATTTATGTACGTTTCTATTTCAGTTTGTGTCCAAGTACAGTTTTTTTTTTTTTATTTTAAGGCTTTTTGCATCCTAATGTTTATTCTTCAGCAACAACATAGAAAAATGGCTCAGTATGTAACAAAAGTGATGCTCAATATCTAAAGCCCTACTGGGATTGGATTAGTTCAATCCAATTAGTTAATCCCCCAAACACCAGGGGGATGTTTGTTTTGACCATTTTACACATCTCAGTTTTAAAACTCCTGCATCCAGATGGCATCAAAGGCCATGTTCAGACAGCAGGCCAATCAGATTTGGTTTTCAAATCTGATCCTCTGAGCAGTGATCAGATCAGATTTGTTTGTCCCTGCATCTCAGGTCTATCTGGTGTTGGTTTTTGCTCTACTTTAAACATGTGCTGTGAGCACCAAAACCTCTTAGTAACACACTTGAAAAACAGTAGTATTACAGATGCCTTAAGTAAACTTTCTAATATTAGAAGGGCCCAGTGGAGGGATCTGAAAATACATCAAAGTAAAACTAAAATAAGATTTAAGAGTAATAAAAAGCAATGATAAATTCTAGGGGTGCAGGAAAAAATCGCTTCGAGCTCGAATCACATTTCTCACATTGAACGACTCAGAATCGATTCTCGTTTTCAAAAAATAGATTTTTTTTGCGGGTACGGATGTGCCTTCTCAGCCACCGTAGTGCTAGGCAAAACAAGGAAGCAGCGTGGGCTATGTACAGGCATGCAAGCCAAGCCGCGGTCTTTGAAAGCAACCATTAGGAAACACTTTGGATTTTACCATCAACCCGGCCCGGGTAAGAAAGGGCTTGACGTGACTCATGCGATTTGCAGAGATTGCAACGGTAAAGTATTTCGTTTGGATTTGAAAGAATCGGAATAAAATTGATTTGTGATCCCAAGAATCGATTCTGGATTGATTTGTTCAATTCCCAAAGATTCGCAGCCCTAATAAATTCCTCAAACATCTGTGTTTAAATTTTGGGTTAGTTTTCAGTTTGCATAAGGCTGCTTTCTGTCAGACAATGGGATGGAGCATTTTTCAGTCACTCTGGGTTTGACGTGTTGTTCTTTGCCTCGTTGCGAGTGGCACTTCAGAATACGATTTGAGCAGCCAGAGCATCCAGACTGAGCCAGATCTGTACAAATCTGACTGTAATAGTATTTCAGACCACCTCCATATGTGTCTTGGATAAGATTTGCCAAAATCAGATTTCATGTCATTTTTGACTACCAAACACACAATCTAGATTGGCCAAAAATCTGACTTGCTGTCTGAAGCCAAAATGATTACAGGAGTGACCTTCTGGGTGGTTTATTTTTTTGCATCATGTGATATGATCTCAGTTCATTTCTGCCTGTAGGTGTGATTATAATCACTCTTTTAGTAAGCCTATATTGTTCTATGCTCTATGGCAAGGGTGTCAAACTCCAGTTCTGGAGGACCAGATTGCAACACAGTTTGGTGATCTTCCTGATCAAACACACCTGATTCAATTTAGCAGGTAATGATCAGGTTTAATTGTAGTGTCAGAGCAGAGAAATCACTAAACCGTACTAGATACCAGCCCTCCAGGACTGGAAATTGACCCCCCTACTCTATGGGATTCAGGTTACAAGAAATTATGGAAGCTCCAATCAGGTTTTATGCTGCCAATCACTGATACTGATCACCATGAATGCCAAACACCAATACCGATCATACATACCGATCACATGGATTGGATGAATTTTTTTTATTTAATTATGATGGAAAAAAACATAAAATCACCTTAATTTAGACAAAAAATGTTTTTACTTTCTTTTTCAAGAGAAATCATACAAAAAACAGGCACAATGCAGCAACTACTCAAGTCAAAAGGAAACTGAACAATACTTACATTTACCTGCTATGAGTAACACAGTCTTGAACAGACTGAAAACATGAAGGCTCTCAACAGGCTAAATAGTGCAGATAGTCAAAAAAATCTCACAACACTGCCTAAATCAGATAATGTCAAGTAAAAAATGGAACATTCATTCTTTTGTAATAAAGAGTAGCGTCTCAGCTTTTTCAGTAATGAGTCCTCTGCTCGTGCAGTGTTGGATGCAGCACTGAATAAGCATCACTCTCCAAACTCGTGCAGAGCCTCAAAAACTCTCCACACTCCGCCCAGTGTTTGTTCTTTAAATGTCAACTTAAATTTGTTGTGTTAAAGCATTTTAACGAGCTTCCCCTGCAAGGTATTTTTTCATTGCATGTGTTGCAGGATGCAAACTTTACTTCACTCTCACAGACAGTGTAAAAGTTACACACTGCAGACATGTTTGTTTTGTTTAGGATGTGCCACCACGCGCCTGCGCAGTTTGAAGGAAAGGGTGCGTGTGACAATGCACACAAAGCCTCTGCAGGTATGAACTACAGGTGATCAGTTTTTGTGATTGGCAATGAAAGTCACTGATCGGCATAGGCCAATCACATACTTTTACACGGAAATGAGCCGATAATGATCGGTGGACGATTGATCGGAACTTCACTGCAAGAAATGCATGGTCAAGTGATGGCTTTTACTTGCTTCTCTCAGTGTAGACTGAGCTTCTGTAATACAGGATCTAGACCAGCACTAAAACTTTCAGTGTAGACAGAGCTACTGTAAAACAGGATCTAGATTAGCAGTAAAACTCTCAGTGTAGACAGAGCTACTGTAATACAGGATCTAGATCAGCACTAAAACTCTCAGTGTAGACAGAGCTACTGTAAAACAGGATCTAGACCTGCAATAAAACTCTCAGTGTAGACAGAGCTACTGTAATACAGGATCTAGACCTACACTAAAACTCTCAGTGTAGACAGAGCTACTGTAATACAGGATCTAGACCTGCACTAAAACACTCAGTGTAGACAGAGCTACTGTAATACAGGATCTAGACCTGTACTAAAACTCTCAGTGTAGACAGAGCTACTGAAATACAGGATCTAGACCAGCACTAACACTCTCAGTGTAGACAGAGCTACTGCAATACAGGATCTAGACCAGCACTAAAACTCTCAGTGTAGACAGAGCTTCTGTAATACAGGATGTAGACCTGCACTAAAACTCTCAGTGTAGACAGAGCTTCTGTAATACAGGATGTAGACCTGCACTAAAACTCTCAGTGTAGAAAGAGCTACTGTAATACATCATCTAGACCAGCACTAACACTCTCAGTGTAGACAGAGCTTCTGTAATACAGGATCTAGACCTGCACTAAAACTCTCAGTGTAGAAAGAGCTACTGTAATACAGAATCTAGACCAGCACTAAAACTCAGGGTAGACAGAGCTACTGTAAAACAGGATCTAGACCTGCGGTAAAACTCAGTGTAGACAGAGCTACTGTAATACAGGATCTAGACCAGCACTAAAACTTTAAGTGTAGACAGAGCTACTGTAAAACAGGATCTAGATTAGCACTAAAACTCTCAGTGTAGAAAGAGCTACTGTAATACAGAATCTAGACCAGCACTAACATTCTCAGTGTAGACTGAGCTTCTGTAATACAGGATATAGACCAGCATTAAAACTTTCAGTGTAGACAGAGCTACTGTAATACAGAATCTAGACCAGCACTAACACTCTCAGTGTAGACAGAGCTACTGTAATACAGGATCTAGACCAGAACTAAAACTCTCCGTGTAGAAAAAGCTACTGTAATACAGGATCTAGACCAGCACTAAAACTCTCAGTGTAGAAAGAGCTACTGTAATACAGAATCTAGACCAACACTAAACTC
>BRDA01014368.1:0-14089 GCA_036984385.1 Crenuchus spilurus | reverse complement strand
GGTTTGTACTTCCAAGTGCCTTAGGGAGAGCTAGCACCTCCAAGACTTCAACCTTAGAACCCTCACAGCAGGGTGATTGGGTGATGTCTCAATGTAGGGCTGGGACGATATGGCCTAAAATCAATATTGCGATATATTGAGCAGTTCACCTCGATAACGATAAATGAATGATAATACTAATACACACACACACCAAAAATAAAGAATGTTAGGCCAACATAACGACTTTACAGCCAGTTATATTGATGGTACAATTCCCTTTTTATTACCACTTTAACTTTAAAGCAGAAATAACTGAAGAAAATGATGGTAGAGGTTGTATTTAGAATTTACATCAAAAAGCTCCTGGTTTGTATGTTTACGGTCAATATACTTTCTGATGTTGTATCTGTTCATAAAAAGTTTGCACATAGGACATTTTTTCCGGACAACAGATCTCACGTGAACTCTTCTTTTGAGTGCATAAAATCTCAGGTCGTCTTCTTCCCTGAGTGGACATGGCTTGGCACTGGGTGGACACTGCTTGGTACTGGACTTTACACTGGATGGGCACAGATCTGCACTGGGTGCATGCAGCTTTACACTGGGTGGACACGGTTTGGTATTGGGTGTGCATGGCTCAGTAATGGAGTTGTGCTCTGCAGCCTAAGCCTAAGGTGAATAGTGTTTCCTGAAACATGAGAAAATAAATTCTATAAAGTGTGGGGCCATAAAAATAATTGTAAGTCTCTGAAAGGCTTAGTAATGACAGAAACCAGCTTTTGACACAACAGTACAACATAAATTGTACAATATCTAACGATGTACTGTATATAATTATATAAATATGATTAAGCCTCAAATGACAACAAAGTATATAAACCTTGCTGAGTATACTGTTTTAAAAGTTGTAATTTGAGGCTTAATCATACATGCAGTTTATAAATGTCTGATATTTATATAATTAGTCTGATATTTATATTGATATAATTAGTCTGATATTGATATAATTAGTCTGATATTTATATTAGTCTGATATTGATATAATTAGTCTATTTATATAATTATATATAGCTATGACATGTTCAGCATTGTAGATAACTATTATATGTTAGATATTGTGCAACTTATTGTACAACCTAATGTTGTACTGTTGTTTCAAAAGACTGTTATTGTTGTGTTAACTTACATGCCTTCATGCTGGACTGCTCAGTATAAATGTAGTGTGAGGTGACTCCTAAGTTTACTGGCTGATGTTGGCTTATAATAATCTATGGAGCAAAACGGGTAATGATATTTTTCGCAGCATGTGTCACATCGCTCATATATCTGCAACGATCTTCCTTCTTGTATGGAAATATGCATTGGAACACATAACTGTCGCAAACCTCCTTTAACATTCGCAGTTTACATTTGTTTACCGTGTATACGCTGCCACTGGTGTGAAACTGCTGGCGTAAATCCGTGGCTCTGCAGTCAGACCATTCTCCATAAGGCCCGCACTGTTAGAGCAGCCTGTAGTCACGTGACTACAGGCTGCCCTACAAAGAGCTCGAAGCGCAGCATCTTAAAGGGACATGAACGTAGTTACCAAAAAAGGCAAAACGACTTTTCTTTTCATTTTTTAAGATACCGAAAATACCAACAGGGGCTAAATGACATCGGTTATCATCATAAATTTCGGTATCGGTAAATTTTCGGTTTATCGCCCAGCCCTATCTCAATGGCATAGCTAGAAGGCTAAGGCTACAGCTAGCCCCAACTGAAGATCACTTTCCATTCACATGTCAAACAGATTTGTACCATTCAGTGAAGCACCCACTGCGAAGCCTGTTCAAAGTGCTCCGGTTATAGGAGACTATCATCAGACACATGAATAGTCTCTTATAACAGTTCTAGTTGTAGGCTTACAGGGTGCCAGGATCTCGGATATTACTGGCAACCTTAGATTAGCAAATAGGAGATATTCAAGGATAGTCATTCATGTAGGCATGCTGCATTATGCGCTATATATGCACGTGGGAGTGTGCCACTCTGCTTTACCACAACATAGCCCACAGTCTTTTAGATAGCCAGCATAGTAGAGTAAACTTTGCCGACATGCCGGGGCCAAGGCCAGGACCCAGACTAACTGGCTTAACTGACTATCTGCGAGCTGCCTTGAGGCATCAAGTATGTTCAACTCTGAAGATTATAATTACATACACAGTCCAACATTGTCAGGAACTGGAGGCAGTATAGGCATACCAAAATAATGTAATATATTAATCAAATACTCTAAAGACCTTTAATTCCTTTGAAATAATTTCCATTCACATTGACAATGCAGGCATAAATAAAGTTGTATTCTCATTATTTAATATATACAGGCATCCTGGGCCCTACTCAGAATCCTTAACATGCGTCTGCACCAGGAAAATAAGTAATTGAACAACCTGTGAATTTGCAAGTTCTCCCACTTAGAAATCATGGAGGCCTCGGCCGCTTGCTCGGCTCGGCTCGGCTCATTTGTGCGTGTGTGTTTGTGTGAATATGCACATGCAAGCCTGTAGCATGATTCCTGCTCTATTATTTTATATAAATATTTTTTCCTTTGTGGAAAGAGGACTTAAAACTGAGGGGGAGTCTCTGTGACACAGAATGTGTGACAACATGCTGATTTGCATGACAAGCGCAGCAGAGCAGCAGACAAAGGGTGTTAATGGCTCCAGCATTCCAGCGCGGGTGAGTGAGATGACGAAAATTTGTCAGGTTGGGAATTCTAGTGTTAAAATTATTTAGTGACTGTGTCAAGATTAGTAGTGTACAGTAATTAAACAATAATTGTAGGAGACACATAACAGGGTATACACCCTATTGTAATCACACCCTGGGTCTAATTTTGACCCTGGGAATGAACGTAAATAACCTACATATTCTTCCTCAAAATCCAGCAATCTCAGATCACTGATCTTATATGAGCTACATCTCAATCATAATATATGCAGATCTCAACGATATTGTATGAAACGCTCACTAACATCAGCTACAGTTATACAATTTATACAAAACCTCCCAGACTTATCAATTACAGTTTACTCTTCATTAAGCCCAATGGAATTAGAGAGATTAACTGACTTTATGAAATACCTTCCATTCAACCTTAGACATTGTAGCATCTCTTAAATATAAAAAGACGAGACAGAAAAAGCTGCCCAATATAATGATCAAACTTGCACTTTAAAACAAGTAGTTCAGAAACTAGAGAGGAAATGGCAAACAACAAAACTCCACTGTGCCTGAAAAGAGTTTAGAAATTTAGAAAAGCATTCAACAAAGCACGCTCAGAATATCAACAAATCACTGACTGAAACCAATAAAACAATCCTAGAGTACTTTTTAGTGCTATTTCTAAACAGGCGGATACTGAATCTCAGTTTCTGCCTAATCTCACCAGTAACACATTCTTATATGGACTTATACTTATATGGACTTTTTCAATATTAAAATAGAAAAACATTAACCCCAAGCTGTGTACTAACAGGTATAGATGAGACAGAACAAAGTACACAACTCTGGAATAACCTCACCCATGACATCTGAGACTCAGTCACAGTCTCAACCTTTAAGTCTAGGCAGAAAAATTACTTGTTTTTAAAATTTAAAATGACATATTCATGCCTGTTTTTAATGCTTTGCCCTCTGATGATCCAATACTGACCGTCAGCCATGTCCCTTGCATACGTGGATTTCTCCAGATTCTATGAATCTTCTGATGATATGTATAGTTCAGATTAGGACTGGGTGATTAAGCTCAACCAATTTAGCCAATGTGATTTTTCACACAACAGAATTTGACCTCTGCATTTAACCCATTCATGCAGTGAAACACACACACACACACACACACACACACACACACACACACACACACACACACACATACACACACTAGGCTGTGAGAATTTGTGCCTGAAGCGGTGGGCAGCCCTTATCTACCGGCGCCCAGGGAGCAGTTAGGGGGTTAAGTGCCTTGCTCAAGGGCACTTCGGTCATGTCCTGTCTGGGGATCGAACCAGCAACCTTCTGGTTATATATTTAAAAAATATCTATATATTTTTATACAAGATATAAGATGAGACAATATTGTTTATGTCGATATAGTTTATGTTGCATCGCAATTACACTGGTAGATCCTCCATTTTGCCTCTGCACAACTTCACCCTGCCCCCTTCTCTCTCCCTTGCAAAAAACTCCCCCCTCCCCCACTGCTTCACACGTGAGGCAGGCAGTGACGGCATGGACA
The DNA here is from genome assembly GCA_036984385.1 of Crenuchus spilurus. Lineage (NCBI taxonomy): Eukaryota > Metazoa > Chordata > Actinopteri > Characiformes > Crenuchidae > Crenuchus > Crenuchus spilurus. The sequence continues at coordinate 9,825 of BRDA01014368.1, read as the reverse complement.
TGGACAAAGAAGCGATCACAGAGTTGTTAAGTAAAAAAAAAAACAGTGGCTAAATTATTTGGAGATGTTTTGGATTCAGAGTGTCAGATGAGCAGCAGAGTAATGTCCAAGTCCGGACAAAAGGTTCGAGCACCACTAATCTTTTCCACCATTTACAACAGCGTCATAAAGAGCAGTAAGTGTATGTGTGAAACTACGAACTGCAGCACAGACCGTGAAGCTTTCCTCAAATCACGAAAAACAAACCACGTTACAAATCTCAGACCTGTGATGTGCTTTATATGAGAAAAAGTGAGAAGTGGGGTGACGTTACTAAAACAGTGTAATATAATATCGCTATAGACATGCTCCTCAGTTATATCCTCAGATCTTCTTACCGAAGATACAGTTATCTAGTCGGAATTACTTAAATTTATGAACACGTTCTGAGAAGTTCTGCCAAAAATGTTTACTGAAGTTGGTCTCGCCGCCATCTTGCCAAAGTGTCCATCAGGACCTGCGAGACATACGTGAGTGACTGAACATTTCATTTCCATTCAGTCTGTTTACATGTTTAGTTATTTGCACAAAGTACTAGATGTACAGGAGCACATACAGGAAGCACTTTGAAAATGTTTACTTCACTGGAAACAGACTTTTTAAAGAACGAGTCAGCCTTTAGCTACTTTTGCTCTGTATGTGTTCTGTTTACATGTTAACACCACAGCTGTGAGTCTTGTTATGAAGGAAAATAACATTATTTAATTTGAGGAGTATTATTATTTACTATATGCCAATAGTTTATTTTGAGCAATTTCTCATGTACATTGATGGCTGATTAGTAATAAAAGTGTCTGTGTGACATTTGGGACATGTAGCTTTGACTCAGAAGTGATCTTATTACCTCAAGGGAAGAAAAAATTTTGCGATATATATCGTATATCAATATTCAGCTAAAAATATCAAGATATAATTTTTGGTCCATATCGCCCAGCCCTAGCATCACCCCAATGTGTAGTTACATTTCTGTGGAGGTGTGCATCAGTTACCAACACCACAGATTTGACACAAAAGCATAAATCAGACTTTAGGTGAGACAAATGTAAGTTATGGGGTCATTAAAAGCTTAGTTTAGAACTCCATTAAGTAGCATTTCAGCACTTAAATAATAAGGTGTAATTTCAGTGCATTTTCATCATCATAAGCAACCAGTAAGTCTTTTTTCTCTCAACCTTCTGGAGACATTTATGTGCTATCTAATTTAAGTCAAGGCCTGGACACAGCCTCCTAAACAGTCCTGCAGAAGTGAAGCAGGTCTACTAGCACATCCACTTCTTGAGTATTGATTCTGTGTCCAAAGTCAGCTGCAACTACATGTAGCTGCACAACAAACTGATTCCAGCACTTATGACACAAACAACCTGGAGAATAAAACGGGAAGTAGCTGTAGTCTGACACTAAAAACTCCAGCTAAAGACAGTTAACATTAGTGCATCACTTTCTAGTGCTGTGTCATGCCATAAAGAGAAGCCCCGGATGGGAAGAAAAGTGGCATTTCACACTGCGAAAGGTTCCTCCTGTTCACTCCTCTCAAAAAGAACAATGTTGGTGCTGAATAAATGGAGCACTGGTTTGAGGCAGGACAGGCTCACACAGACTTCACACACAGTGGATTCTTGTACTGGAGCTTGATCCCCTGATAGTCCTGAAGTGAAATGTAAGGAAGAGGTAAACATTTTGTTGTTCTTGCACAATTTTGTGCCAGCTGAGCACATTTACACAAGCAACCATCTACTGTGTTTACATGCACTTCATAATCCGATAACTGCAGAAAATCAGATTTTGTCAGTAATGCGATCAATGCTTTAACATGCACTCGAGTAATCAGATAATGGGATTCTCTGGGCCTAGATGAGTTAGTCAGTAACTTGAGTTCTGCTCTGCAACCAGCCAACAAACTCACAGAATAAGACGTTTGTTTTACAAACATACAGTGTTTGTTAAGGGACTCCATAGAAGAGCCACTACTTTATAAAAACATTTCTGAAACAGATTGTGTGTGTGAATAACCTTTAAATTAAGAACATGTACACTGTATTAAGTCATTACTAGGTTCTTCACACTCACACATCTCTTTTAAAAGGGAACCAAAAGTGGTTCTCTATGGCATCGCTCAGAGAACTCTTAGTAGCACCTTTATTTTGAATATGAATGCACTGAGAAATCCGATTACTGAGCTCCAGCTCCCTTTTTTTGGATCTCTGGACCTTATCTGGTCTGAGACATCAGAGTTTGTTGTTTACATGACCACTTCAATAATCACAAATCTGATTATGACCAGATTATTAAGTGCATATACACATATTCGCTACTATCTGTGCTATTTGTATGCTGTAGATGGTGCTTATTCATTAACATTTTTGCATGTTTTCCAAATGTTGTGTTCTATTTCAAGTGGATATCAATAACTGTCAGTCAGTGAATAAAAATGTAAAAAAAAACAAGAAAGATTTTTTTCAATAGCAGAGAAATGTAAGCGGCCTCAGTCTCAGCTTATATCCAGATTTTAAACAGGAATCCACAGGCACAAGGAGGATACCTCTTCAACTAAGTCACCAGCAAATAACAATAAAGATGAAAAGACATCATAAAGGCTGCTGACCCACCAGCTTTGGGCCATAATGAATAGATTGGTCAGAACTGGAAAGCATAGCACAGCAAATCACGTAGTGCCTTGTGGCTACTATTCAGCATCTAATTTGCATTGATCAAAAGCAAAGCTCGAGTTAGAGCAGCTTTACAGCCTTTAAGGACTTTCTGCACATGATGCACACAAGACTGCACGGTGTTAGACTCTCCTTTACATAAACACTGAGCATTTTCACGGGTCTGTGGTCGGTAAGCACCGTTAGCAGCAGCAGGAGGAGGAGGAGGAGGAGGGGTGATGCTCCCTCACTCACGCTCGGTCTCTATTCACCACGGTTTCTTTTGTTAAGCAGGAAAACGTCACGCACGCGCTACAGCTGCTTTTACTTTACTCTAATCGCACAATACATCGTTAAAGAATGTAAATCCTCGCCTTACCAGAAGGGTTCACAGCTGCTGGTGTTGCCATGCTCTCCTTTTTCTGCCCTCGATGGAAAAACAACAACAAAAAGATCGTAACGTAATGACGCAGGCGGCGGTCAGCTCAAAGCGCAGCGCTCCTGCCGCCCATTCGCTCGCTCGCGCTGATAATAACGGGGTTACGGACAAATGTTGGCGGTGGACGTTTATTTTGGTGCGCCGTCGCTTGCTGTGCTGCCCGCAGCTGCTCCTGCTCGCGAGCCTCGGTAAAAGCGCAAGATGTCTGAAAGGTGACGGTAACAACGCGAGACTTCAGGCTGAATACATTACTGCAGCTCCATAGTAGAAGGGCTGCTGGGAGAGTCAGGCCACTTTATTAGAAACACTTACTTTTAGGCTACCTCCCCTCACTGGCACTCTGTAGCTCACTGCAATCACATTCCCATCACTTCACATAAAATAAATTAAGATAAAATAATACATACATAAAGCGCCTATTTTTCATTATTAATTTTATTGCTAATTGGCATCTCCAAATAATGACTTAGTGTCTCAAAATAATGACTTAACATCTCGAAATAATGACTTAGCATCTCCAAATAATAACTTAGCACCTCAAAATAATGACTTATCATCTAAAAATAACAAATTAGCATATTAAAATAATAACTTAGAATCTCAAAATGATGACTTAGCATCTCAAAATAATAACTAAATATTTCAAAATAAACTAAGCATCTCCAAATAATAACTTAGCACCTCAAAATAATGACTTATCATCTAAAAATAACAAATTAGCATATTAAAATAATAACTTAGCATCTCAAAATAATGACTTTGCATCTCAAAATAATGACTTAGCATCTCCAAATAAAAACTTAATATCTAAAAATAATTACTTAGAATCTCAAAATAACGAGATAGTATATCAAAATAATAGAATAGAATGCCTTTATTGTCACTATACACATGTACACTAAGATTAAAAGCCATTTCTTTCACAGTGTAAACATGTACGTACTATATAACAACATAAGTTTAATGGGGCAAAATGGTGCATATTTCTGCTCTATATACAATTAAAACAAATAAATATGGTGTTATAATACAATTGTTATTACAGATTATTAAATATTGCACAGTAGTTAATGGTGAAGAGTGAGAGTAATGGTAATGGAATTTAACAGTGTTAGCAGTGTGAGGTGTAAATTTTCATCAGGAAGGGGAGAGGACAGTCAGTGATCTTCTGCACTGTCTTTACAACTCTGCCAAGTCTGCCATGGAGTAGAGCCGGTGTACCATACTCTAATACAGTATGTCTGCAAGTGGATGAGAGGTGGGGACCAAGTCTCACAGTCTGGGGCCAAGTTGTGATAAAGTCCTTTATCCAGGCACATATCCAGGGAAAAGCCAAAGGATGATCATCATTTAGGCTGGTGACATAGTATCTCAAAATAATGACTTATATCACAAAAATATTATTTCAATTTATTTCATAATGAAATATGTGTTGGATTTTTTTATTTATTTATGTGGTGGTAATGGCCTTTCATACATTAGGTAGACAGATCACTTTAATTCCTGAGGGAAATTTGCATGTTACAAGTAGACCAAGGAAAAGAGCACAACTACTCAGTTGTGTAGGTCCAATCTCTTAGCTGTAGCAGAGTGCAAACTGATGTCCAAAAGGACATGAAAATAGGGTATCAGGTGAAGGGTGGTAGCATCTCAAAAACGGGTAGCTCTGTAGGATGTTCTAGAGCTGATATAGTGAAAGTATACACTGTAAAAAGAATATTGTGAAATGTACAGCAGCTAGCTGTCACCAATTAGCTATTAAGTTGTAGTACTTTCCACAGTATGTTTACTGTAAATTTTATTGCAGTACTTATATAATACTGTAATTTTTAGTAAAGTAATAATCACAATACTGTTAATGTCATCACAGTAATAATGTGCTGTATGTTTTTATCACAGCATATATTAAGAACAATGTAACATGCATTACAGCATTCATTTTAATTACTGTAAATAAATACAATTACAGTAAACTGAAGGCACTCAAACCAGTCATTTGTTTGATCATTTAATTTATCCTTTTACATGTTAAAATTTATTTATATTTAATATTTATATTGGCTTGCCAACAGTCATATGTATCCAAGTAACATTAATTCACTGGAAAATATTAATGTATTTTTAAGAATGTAAACAATGGAAGCAATTGAATTGCTGAGTTTAAAGTGGAAATGTATAAAAACACTGAAACAAAATGTTAACTAAAATTATTTATTCTTTCTCCTGGACTCTTTCCTGCAGTAGCTAAGGAGTCTGTAGTCGTGTTTCCATTGACCATGAAATATTGAAAATTAGAATTGCGAATAAAAATTTGCTTAATGGAAACACGACAATTTTTAAAAAAGTCATGTTTTTTGATAAAAGTCTTTTGCGCTTAGATGAGGTGGTTTTTCAGTCGTATCGAAATTGGTTTATATCACAAAAGTGTAATGGAAACACTCAAACTGACTTTTTTGCATCAAGGGAGTCACGTGATCAACAACCAGACGTTTCTATTGGTGAAAAAGATGACGAAGAAGAAAACAACAGAAAGTAAGAGGATGAAGATGATGCGGCATATTTGGAATAACGAGGAGAATCCTTGGACAATGTGCAGCTGACTCCACTAGAGATCTCACAGCATCACAAAGTTCATTAAAAGTTGAGTGTGTCATTCTAAAATGTTGAATCCACAGCTCTTCTGTAAAACCATCGACTACAGTTTCCCAAAAACGCCGCATACGTAGCCGCTCCCTTGGGGCTTGTCGCTCCAAAGCCTCGATAAGTCGCTGTCTCCTCTGATGGCTGATAATGAGCACTAGTACCGTGGTAACAGTATGTATAAAGCTGAAATATGTGTTTACATCCACTGCCGCCATGTTTGTAATGACTTATCGCGAGAACAAACATATTCACATGTGATTTTATAAAAGTATTTTACTTTTAATGGAAACACTGCAATTGAGAAACTTATTTTGTCAAATTGTTTTTTCGACAAAACAGAATATCGATAAAGTTTTGCGCAAAACTGCAATGGAAACGCGACTTGTAACAGTTAGCTAGCTAGTTAGCTAACATGGCTAACAGTTAACTAGCATAACAGCTAACTTTAAATGTCATTCTTCAGGAAAGTTATGTAAATTTGCATCACAAAATGACTTTAAATTAACACAGTGCTATAAAATATTGAGTAAAAGTTTCCTTACTGAAATCAAAGCGTGACAAAAGTCTGTATTCTGATCTTCTCAGGAAGCTTCTGGTAAATTCTGGTACAGCAGGTTAAAGTGTTAAGTTAGATGTTCATCATTTGCTTGACTGTGGAGGATGTAGGATAACTCTAAAGATGTCGGGTCCTCAAATGTTTGCATAAAAATCTCTTTTCGTGCAAAGTATACTGTCATAAAAACAATTCAAAAGCTGGAAAAATGCCTGCTTAAATTACTGTATTTTACAGGAAAAATATATTTACTGTAGGATTAACCTGACACTGATTTTTGACCATCATGCTTTGCAGATCTATAGGTTCTGCAGTAAACATTTGTTCAGTATACAGTAACAGTGCTGTGAAAACTACAGAAATATGTTACAGAGTACCAAGGACTTCTTCTATATTGACTACCTCAGTCCAGCAAATGGTACAGAGTAATCAGCCTGCCACAGTTGACTAGTTAACCTCTATAATGAACACAGGAGCAATGAGGAAAGTGTCAGGCATCACCATTGAGTGAACACTCTAAGCCAAGGGTGGTTATTACCACTATTAAGTAAGCGGTCATAATATTGAGATATGCCTGTGTAAGTTCACTAGGTGTACTATTATAGACTGTAGCCCATCTGTTACTCAAGTTATCAGTCCCTCTTATCATTTGATCAGAGTCCGAGTTCTTACAATTGTATTATTAGGGTCATGATCCATTGTTAGCATGGCAGTGACCCTGGCGTGGCAGTGTCATAGTGTGTAAGGAGCTCTTATAAGTGCACAGTAGTTATACACACATCAGTGTCCTTGCTGGTCTGAGACAGAAAAGCAACTATATGATCAGAACTGACAATTGATGAAGGGCTATGTCTAACACAAACTGTGAATCACCTACAATCTAACTTTATACCAGCAAGGTGGAGCAGAGACGGGTTTCTGATAAACTGACTAGTGGGTGGAGCTACAAGAGAAGAGTGTAAAATATTACTAATACATCTTCACTGGAGAGGTAGGTAATGGATGATAGTTATTCTTAACTTGTACTGAAATTATTGCAACTTTATTACATTAATGATCACTCTTCCATTTGTTGTAGTGGAGTTCATCAAAGGTTTATTCATATACCAAGGTTGGTCAGTTTAATTACTAGTTACAGTGTTATAAAGAAAATATGTAGTAGTAAGGTAAAGGGTTTGTCTTGAGACACCCTCTGCAACAGCACATGTGCAGCAAGAATGTCTCTAAACTATATACATTAAATTACAGCATTGATCTCATCACAACATTTGATTTCTGTACTTATGAACTTATTTCACTTTATATAAAATATTTATTTTCTGATATTTTTATCTTGTGGGAACTTAGAAGATGAAGGAACTTAGGAACAGAAGATGAATTGATCTCCAAAAGGCATAAGGCGAAAAACGTATCATTCTTTTCAACATTTTACATAATATTAGTGTGCTAGTGAGAAAAATGGAAGGAGCACCATGCACCCCAACAGATTGTTAGCCCTCAGATAACCTTTATTTTCCAATGACTCACGTTAACTGACTTATTACTCTACGACTTGTTCACAATCATTGTTAGGAAAGACCTGGTGATGCAAACTTCAGTGCTTTATTAATACTTCTCAAACCTTGTCCCAACAACCAGCACCTATAAATCTTCTAAGAAGCTGTCTACTATGCAGAAAATTAAAATAACTAATGCCTACAAAGCAAGAGAATGCTTTAAGATTTTCCCAGCTATTAGTTTCTTCCATTTGTAATGTAATTAGGAAACAGCAAACAGTCAAAATGAGGACTGGAAGACAAAGAAAACTTTGAAAGAGAACAAGTTCTAGTATTGCTAGAAAGGTAGTCAACATTTCTGGTAATTATAGCATCCAGTGCAATTTTCAGTTTAAGTCATGTTGCATATGTAGGCAAATATAGTGTTAGAAGTCTTGCCCAAGGACTGCCAAGTCCACCACATTGGAAGGAAACGTTACTCACAGAAGTGCTATAAAACTATATTATTTCACTATTTGCTTACAATAAAATATAAACTGTAGAGCTCTAAACTCTAGAGACTGTAACCCTCAGAGACCCTCTCTAATATCTCTAAAGTTGGTTTTAATGGATGAAATGTGGCAGCTCTTGATTTAGAAGGCCAAGGACATCTGATCCAAGACATTTTAAGCGGTATCTCCATAGGGCTTTCCTCATTAATCTGTTCCTAAACCAGTCAAATGTATTCCATGAATACACCCTTATTGAGGTCATTTTCCTAAAGAATTTGCTGGATTCTGGTCTGTTTTTAGTTACTTCCAGCCAGTTTAACAGAGTAGCATTCATGCCACATCACAGAAAGGGGTTCTGCTGAAGAATAAAACTGTGTTATTGATCCCAAATGGTTTAAATGACTTAAATATTTGTCTGACCAACACATCCACCACAGTTGTTTATAAAAGAGCTACCACTCTATACTTATTACAGAGTCTGCTGTTTGCAGGCTTGTGGTCAACTCCATTTACATTGAAATTTGAGAAATTCACAGGCTGCAGTTTTCTCCTGAGCATTTAAGCAATACATTTAGCATATATTTTATATTACATTTTGCCAAACATAACTGACCCACTGCCATATGACTGTTCACATTCAGCCACATGAGACTTTGAATGTTTTAAAGCTCAAGTCAACCTTTGTTCTAAACCACATTACCTAGTCTGTGAGATCTTCTGACGATCTGGATGTGGTTTAAGACTAAGAGGCATTTGGTGATGTTTTTTTACAAAGACAACTGGGCTAGATATTGAGCTCTAATGTGTGTTAAAAACATTTGTTTCACTATGGCAGCCTTAAAGGGCCACAGTTTAGTTAATGTTTTACAGTTTTACCCTGATAAAGATTTATTTTACTTGTTTTATTGAGATATTAAATGATTTATTTCATTATAATGACATAACAAACATTGCTTTCCTGATATATTGACATAAAACAAAACACAACCACAACATTCAGAGGAGCAGGAGTACTCTGACCAGAGTGTTCATTTTTTCTTCAATCAAGACCTGACACAAGCTGAAATAGCTTTGTGTCTGACATGTTAGTGAGACTGCAAAGCCAGCTACCTGTCAAATAGCTGCACATTTGTGTGTGTGGCTACTACAGACTTAGCAGTAAGAGTCATAGCACATAAAGACCTTCAAAAAGTTTTGTTTCCAATTAATTTTTTAATAAAATGGTCATTTGTAATAAATAGTCATTAAGACCAGCATACAGTATATTAGAGTTTACCATGTCATATGAATATGAAAACATATGAATCATGAAGTGATTGTATTGTACTTTACTGTACAAAACTGATTCCAAAAAAGTTGGGACACTAAACAAATTGTGAATAAAAACTGAATGCAATGATGTGGAGATGGCAAATGTGGAGATGGCCAATATTTTATTCGTAATAGAACATAGATGACAGATCAAAAGTTTAATCTGAGTAAATGTAACATTTTAAAGGAGAAATATGTTGATTCAAAA
>BRDA01014367.1:18345-48227 GCA_036984385.1 Crenuchus spilurus | reverse complement strand
AGAGAGAGAGAGAGGGAGAGAGGGGGGAGAGAGAGAGGGAGAAAGGGAGAGAGAGAGAGGGAGAGAGGAAGAGAGAGAGAGAGAGAGAGAGAGAGGGAGAGGGAGAAAGGGAGAGAGAGAGAGAGGGAAAGAGGGAGAGAGAGAGAGAAATTGGGGGCAGAGATAGACATATACAAACACTCCAGTTGAGTTGTTTCAAAAGAACATCTGCACTACTTCTGTTGGTGTCCTCACAGAAATGAAGGTAAGACGATGGATATGCTATATAATGTATAGTCTTTGTGGTACTTAACATAGAGGTACTTCTTCTGTTAACGGAATATGAAAATTTGAGTATTTTGCATAGTTCAAGATAAGTGCTGCCAGTGAGGAGTAAATTCAGCAAATGACTGTTCCAAATTCTACTGTTTAATTACACTTTATTAAATTTAAGTGGATAATTGGGAAAAAGAAAACTGATGACAACATTTTTCTACATTATTTCTATTCAATGGCTGTTGCCCAAGCACTGTGTGTTTTTGGGATTCCAGTCTTGTTTTTCCTGCATTACGAACAGAACCAGTAAAATGAGGCTGTGCTTTTGGGTGTCTAGGGAACCGTACACATTAGAGCTACATTTGTACATTTGGACTCTAATCCTGTGCAGCATCCAGGCCCCAATAAAGTTAACTGCACAAAGCCAGTCTAACAGTTTAGCATCCTGAACATTAAAGTGTTTTATAGGGGGGTATCTGTGAGAAAGTGAGCGAGGGTAGTATTTACCTCTCCTAAAGTCTTCTTTGCCTTCTAGCTTAAATTCCTTTCAACAAGGAGCTTGGTTTTTAGAGCATGTTTAAGCCTAACATCTCTAGCAGCTGAAAGTCACAAGCTCTTTTACAGACTCCTCAGGCCAGTCGAGATTTGAAAGGCTGACAAAAAAAGTCATTATGTTTGGCTTGAATGCCTAAATGGCACATGCCATCAACTTTAAATAAAGAGTTTCCTCTCATAATCAGAGGTATTTGAAAGATCATCATTCTGCAGATGTAATCAATCAGCCAAAGCATGTATAGAGTCCAGAGTCTAAGATGGCTAACAAACACTATATGAACTATACAAATGAATAAATCACCCCTACAGGAAGCCACTTCTGACAGCAGCAGGGCCGGTAGAAGACTAATTTAAAAAAAAATTTTTAAAGCTCACAGTAAGTCACAAACATATTGACTACTCTGTGAGACCTTAAATAAGATGTGGATGTAGTTTAAGAGAAGTTTTGATGATTCATTTTGACAGAAATAACTGGGCATTTTAGGTGACTATGAAATTCTAGTGTTTGTTAGCAATGTTAACCTGATTGCTGAAGTTGTAAAGAAGCAAAATTTGGACTCCAAACATGTCTCTGATCAACTACATCTGAGGTAAATGGAAAAACGTGATTTTAGAATGGGCATTTCCTTTAACACAAGCAAAATTATTGTCTTCATTTACTGAAACAAGTACAATTTTAGGCTAATTGAATAAGACATTTTCACAATAAAACAAATGCTGAGTTAGCACATCCTCTACAGATAACTAATGTAAATCTGGCATTTTCTATTAACTAAAATGAACAATTTATATTTATTTTCTGAATGAAAAAATAAACATCTAATATAAAATATGCCATAACTGTTGAACAAAACAATATGTTTTCCCATTATTTTTATAATAAAAAGTAAATGTACTTTAAAATGTGCAGATGTTGGTTGAAAAATATGTTATTACATCGTGTTAATCCTTTAATATAATTAGAAGAAGAAATGTAATTATATATTTTTTGGGCAGCGTGGCGGGACCATAATAAAAAACAGTCAATGTTTTTTTTTTCTTTTTAATGTACTTTAAACATACAATGAGATGGCACATTATGGTAAAACCATAATACAAAAATACAAAAACTGTGCAATAAGATGATAATTTTGTTCACTTTTAAACACCACACTCACCTGTGTGGTAATGTAACACACCAATGGTTTTTAATTATTTCATACAGTTTATTCCTTGTGGCTCCGAAGCATTAAGTGATTGCATACAAGAAAATGTATTTCTAGTGACCTCTAGTGAATGTTTTTAGTTTACCATACCTCTACCAATTGACAGAGGTGGCACAGTCATATTGTGTTAAGTTAAACACCTTCTTCAATAAGGTATTGCAGCTTATATGTTCTCTACCAAATGGTTGAGCAGAATGTTAAAGGGTTTTCACTTAGAAAATCAAACAAAACATGTAATTTAACCACGGGTGTCAAAACCTTACTATTATTCTTACATCAATATCATAATCTAAACTATTGGATATACTGACTAAAATTTTAAATAATCAGGTCAGTGACTCGCTGTTGCTTCTCTGACTGGTGATATTTGTGTCGCACCAGAAGAGAGAAAGAGAATGAACCACAAGATATTTTACATAGTACATGTTTTTGTGCATGTTTAGCACATACATACATAAAACACATTGATTATTTTTAAAACATTTCTAAAATAAAAAAAAATAAAAAAATTTACCATGAAGGTCGGTGCCCTAGTGCCCTTTATTGGCCAGCCGCCACTGGGGCCACCTGTTTGACATGTTTTTTCACAGAAAAAAAACTCATTAATTGGCCTCATTAATTGAACTTCACGCTGTTATTTTGAATACGTCCTTTTTAATTAAATGTTCAATTACACAGAATCAGCAGCATGCCGGTAATGACTGTTGGGTCTGTTGGTTTTTTATTACTCTACTACACCTAATTGTAAATGTTTTGCCACGTAGAAATATATTTTCTACCAAAAACAGTGATTGATCTGGTTAATGATTGTCAGGACTCCCCAGTCTTTGTTCTATGTTTTTGTCTCCATCTGGTGGTTTTGTTGTGTTCTGCACCTTTTTGTTTTAGTTATTTCCTTTTGTCCTCATTTGGACTTATGTCCAAACTTATGTTATGTCACTCATGGTTGTTCATTTGTCCCAGGTGTTCTTTGTTAGTCTTGTTTTTAAAATAACCTGTTTGTGATCCCTTGGCAACGGTTCATGACAGTTTTCAGTTTACTTAATAAATTTAATCTTCACTAAAACGCTCTGCATGTGCTTCCGCCTCCTTAGTACTTTCTCAGTAGGCATAACCCAACCTAACAATGATGTTGAACTGGTTTAAAAAAAGAGAGAGGAGGATTACAAAGATGGGCTACAGTTTGTAATTGTAGAACTACAAATTCCACCTTTATGGTCAGTGGAGTTGAGTGTGGAAACAATGATGTTTTAATGCTTTGATGATCTATGTATACCATTTATAACGACATTAGGAGGGCTGGTCACTGGTACAGCCCAATGGTATTGCCTCTCGTTATGCCACTGATTAATATATTCATAATTTAAATACTATATTTAATACTATAAATTAATATTTATAATATACATTTGTAATTACATTTTTTGAATAGGGAGCAGAAGGTCTTGAACAGTAGGACTTGTCAAATGCAACTATGAATGTGACTGAAGAATTCCAAAGAAGTGGCAGCTATGGGTTCAGCAATGGTCACTTCAACATCTCAGAAAACTCTACAACTGTCTGGGGGTTCCAATCCCCCTTATCCCCCACCATGGACAAGGCCATTAATGGCATCACCATCATCATCCTCTTTATTACCATGATCTCTCTTGGCTGCACAATGGAGATCGCCAAAATCAAGGGACATATCATCAGGCCAAAAGGTGTGGCAATAGCCTTGGTGGCTCAGTTTGGGATCATGCCACTGACTGCCTTCTGCCTTGCCAAAATCCTTCAACTGGGGCCTATAGAGGCAGTCACTGTGCTGATCTGTGGATGCTGTCCTGGAGGGAACCTCTCCAACATTTTTTCACTGGCTCTCCAAGGGGACATGAACCTCAGGTAATGTAATCAAATGGTTCAGAATGATCAAGTTTTAATTTTACTTTTAGAATTGCATTAATTAGAATTTAAAGTGCAACATCACACAGAAAAGTTTTCCTTTCTTTTAAACAAATGAGTCTGATGCAGTATGTAAGCACTGTAAACAGTAGTTTTAAAAGGTATGAATGAACCTTTATTGCCCCGGAGGCAATTTGTCTTGTACATAAGTCAACAAACAATACAACCATTCATTATCTACAACAATAAAAAATAAAAACATCCCTAACATCCTAATCTAAAATATCTAATGATGACAATGTGCCAACATCTAATTTATTCAATAATTAAATACTTCTTGGCACAAATGAGATGGCTTGTTTATTTTATTTTGGGCATACACTCCCTACGTCCAGTAGGGAGAGGGATAATTCCTGTAAAGAGTTGGTGAGAAGGATCACCTAATATCCTCAGAGCAAGATTGATTGTAAGCCACTCTGTAAGTTGAGTAATACTTTTAATATTAACTCCAGTAATTTTCTTCTCCAATTTTGTGACACTATCTAGCAAATTCATGTTATGAACAGATAGGTACCATTTACTCTCCAGTCCATATATTGTAGATAACCTGCTAAAAAAGACCTGTTTCATATTTGTTATTTCCATGATGTCACAAAATCCAGTGCATTTAACTTAGTCTGCATGAGTTAAGCTCCACCCATTTTTGTTCAAGTGTTTCTGCTCAGGCAGTTTTTGAGCAACAACACAGAATCAGGGTAATTTACATGTTCTGTTTAACTGCAGGGGAAAAAGAGGTTTGAAAAAATGGTAATGTAAAATTAATTTGACACAAAAGAATCATTACATAAGAATCTAAAGGACACATTAAATACAAGATTTTTTTAAATGATCAGTTTAATCAGAAACACCATTTGTACAATTAGTATAGGAATTTGTACAACTACTGACTGTAGCCAATCTGTTACTGCAGTAAATACACATCACTATACCTCCCCACAAGGGACCATCACTGACTAGATTATTATTAGGGTGGTGGATCAATTTACACCAAAGCTTGCTCGTAAATGATGTGGTGGTATAAATGGCACACAGATGGGTTGCAGTCAGTAAATGTAAAGCTATAAAAATAGTAAGTATACTTAATTAACTGGCAGCATAGTATTGGTCAGCAAATACGACAGAATCTCTTTACACATTTCCCTGGTTATCCTTTACTAAAGGCTAATTCCCCTCAATGTAAAAAATATTATTTAATAATAATTAAATAAACTGCAAAGAATATATAAAGTGATACAAATCTCTCTATTCAACAGTATTGTGATGACCACATGTTCCACAGTCATGGCACTGGGTGCGATGCCTTTTCTCCTTTATCTGTACTGCCAAGGGTTCTCTGGTCTGGAGAATGCTGTTCCCTATGCTGGTATCATTATTGCACTCATCATGACCTTAGTGCCCTGTGCTGTTGGCATCGGCATCAACCACTGGGTTCCACGTTACTCACAAATAATAATTCAGGTACTAATATTTGAGAAAATAATGTATTTAGAGCCTAGATCTGGACTAATCTACAAGGAGACTCCCGTTACAGTTTGGCTTAATTCAGAGGTGCCCGGTACTGATGCTGGAGATCTACCAGCATAGCAAATTCAGATACAACCCACCTGATCTTCAGAGGTCCCTTTGAGCCTTCCTTAACTGAAACAGGTGTGGTAGATTAATACTGCAGCTAAACTGTGAAGGGTGGTAGATTTTCAGGACCAGGACTAGGCACCCGTCTGAACCAGAGCAATGCATGAATCCATTATTAATGGGTACATGTACTGTTCACAATCATTTTCACTCAGATCTTGACTTTAAAATGATTTTGAATTCTAAATAGAACTTGACTCCATTTGTGAAAAACAGAATGAATGATGCATATCTATGTCTCCAACAGGTTGGTCTTAGCATCATGCTAATAGCCTCTGTAGTGATTGGTGTGATGACCGGCATCATTTTTGGTGGGACGGTGTGGGTAGTCCTCTCTCCACAGCTCATTGCACTGTCCTCCTTAATGCCTTTCATAGGATACATGCTTGGGTACATCTTGTCAACTCTCTGCAGACAGAATGGCCAGTGAGTATTATTAAGCGCTGTCAATTTGATTCCAACTCCCGGTGACCATGTGGCTAATGTTTCTCCAGAAGATTTTGTCTCCTGTTTGGGTTTGCAGACTTCTTAAAGGCTTGTGCATGAGTTCTCGGATTGCATCCATCCATCTTGTTGCTGGCTACCTTCTTCCTCTTTACCTTCAACTGTCTGAAGTATGTTTTTTCAAATGAATTAGTTCTTATCAGAATGTGACCAAAACAAGAGCACTAAAGTTTGACTATCTGGGCATCTAGTGAGAGCTTGGGCTTTGGTCAAAGATGCATTCATGTTCTTTGCTGGCCAAAGTTCTAATGTTCTCTGTAAAGCCTGCTCCTGAGTTCAAAGGTATTTTCTATAAAATTTTTTTTACAATTGTACAGTCCAGCTTTCACATTCATACAGAATTACAGAATACAATATAGGCTGGACAAAAAAAGTGTTTTTTAGCAAGCTGAAAATATAAGCAGTATTCCACAATGAACTAAGGGTAACCTTTTCATTGTTTGGTCAATGTTTATACATTTTGTTTTTCTTTGATGTGCAGCAGGACCGGTGCTCCACCCAAGCACATCACGTACTGTGCTTGGGATCCCACAGTGTTCTTTTACCAGATTGGTACAAGCTGCACAGCACTGTCACTGCTAGGCATGTGGGTGCCCTAAGCACAAATGTGGTACGCCCCCCCTGGAGGCCAAAGTCCACACCTGGGGTGGGAGGAGCGTATAGCATTTGTGCTTAGGGCACCCAAATGCCTGGCGCCTGCAGTGCTGTGCAGCATGTACCAATCTGGTAAAAGAACATTCAAATGTCTACCAACAAGGACATGCCAACATAGATGCCGGCAGTAAATGTCTGAACTCTTCATGCTTCCCTGGTCAAAAAGTTTTATGTACTGGATCCTTTTTGTAGACTTTGACTTGAAAAATTTGAAGTTTATTTGATAGCCACGAGGGACAAGTTCATTTGTGTCCTGTATTTTAAAGCCATGCAGCGAATGAATCTAACCTCTTCATTTAACCCTTCTGTGAAGTCAAACACACACACACACACACACACGAAACCTCGCACTAGGAGGCAGTGAGGAGACTTGTCTAAAGCAGTGGGCAGCCTTATCCACAGTACCCAGGGAACAGTATGTTGTTTGGTGCTCAAGGGCACTTCAATCATGTCCTGTTGGTTCAAACTTTCAAGCTACTGGACAAAAAGCAGGTGCATTGCCCATGGGTGCCCCAAGTGAAGGCTGCTGTGAGTAATATTCAGGCTGTGTGCAGTGGATATGAATCATTAGGATACTGATTAACACAAGTTCATTTAAAAATTATATTAATATATAGTCTCTCATAAGAAGTATCAAATACAGGCTGATACAACAGAATAGGCTGTACTGAGAGAAACCAAGACATTCTACTGTATATAAAATCACACATTCAACACATGTATATAGCCAGAATGGTTATTTTTTTATATAAATTTGTTTCAAATCCAGTTTGCTACAGACAAGATTAGCTCCTTATATCAAATCAGTGAACAGTCAACTATACGGTCATCCACTCAAATTAACTATGAGAATTTTTTCTGTACAGGTGCAAGAGGACCATTGCTATGGAGACCGGCTGTCAAAACATCCAGCTGTGCTCCGCCATTCTGAAAGTAGCTTTCACTCCAGAGGTCATTGGACCCCTATATCTCTTTCCACTAATTTACATAATATTCCAAACTGGTGAGGCTCTACTCCTCATCATCATCTTCAGATGGTATCAAAGGTGTAAACCTGCCACTGAGGGTAAGTTATGTTACAGTCTGTATAAAATAGAGAAGTGTGCCTGAAAATCTCGACAGCTATCTTCTAGTAATCAATTTAAGATTTCTGACACAATTCGTATTTTAATTAAGATGTATGGCATAATTCATATTTCACCAAACTCGTGCATTTGTGATGTATACTTTACATGATCTGTAAGAAGGCAAATACATATATTCAGCCTCTTGCAATCATTCAAATGATCATCATATTGATTAGTGTAATGTGTTATTCTTTGGATTTTCCAACAGAGAAAACGACATACCTGGCAGTCAACAAACTGGAGGAAGCTAAGCAAGTCCCCTAAGCAGAGGCTTCACCTGAACACTGCTACTGATTGAAAATCAAAGCAATAATGCCAGAACAGAGTATGAGACAGCAAGTTGGTCTCAACATGTTATAATGGCCTCGGTGCTGACTGGTGTCATGTGTACCGGTCCTTTTTACATCCCCACTGAACACAGGGCATTTTGAAACAATGGACTCTTTTTTTTGTAAATGAAAGTATAAAAACACAAGGAAATCTATCTGAAATTGTGTTGTAAGTTGTTTATGATATAAACTAGGGATGCACCAAAATGAAAATTTGTGGCCGAAACTGAACAAAATGAAACATTTGGCCAAATACTGAACACAGCGTTTAATTTATATAAATCACTATAAAATTAGTTACTTAACTGTTTTCCTTGTAGTTAGTGAGGGATGAATGTCTGTATTTTAATAAGTTGGTTTGACCTCATTAGGTTAAATAACTTTTATTATTTTATATTTGTGTATAAAACAAATGTTAGGAAAACTACACAAGACAATATGTGAATATGTATGAAGATGCATGTGTTACATTATTACTAATATTTAATTGATAAAAAATATTCTAAATAGGCTAAAATGAATGATGTAAGCCACATGGATGTTTTTTTTTTGTGTGTTTAGAGTGTCTTTGGCTAATTTCTTCCAGCAATTGTAAGAAGGTCCCCAACACTACAGATTTCCACTGGAACTAACACAAAGCTAAGCGGTTGTATTCTGGCTTCTTCATAAGTTTAGTAAAGGTAACTGTGCTGGTGAATCTGTTTTGTTGGTGAGGAAAAGCAGAATTCTGAATTTTAAATAAATGTCCAATATTAAACTAACTTTACTGCAGTAAAGCTCCACTCTGGCTCACATCTACAGCTTTGAACAAAAAAAAAGTAAGGGTGTCATTAAAAACATCATTGTTTGGTATAAATTATTCGGTCTTTTCAGTTTTCAGTGCATCCCTAATGTAAACTAAAAAAACCTTGACAATGCAAAAGCAAATGGTACATTTGCACAATAAAACAATATTTAATCAGAAATAATCACAAGTTATTTACAATGCAGAGATAAATTAAACCCTTTATACAAACAGAAAGTACTATGCCTTGCAAGTCACTTCATTCTGTTCCAAAAGAAAAACAAGTCATACAGTACACATTTTTTGGTATTAAATCAATGCATTTACATTAAATTATGAGCTTGCTCCTGCAAAAGTATCAGTTTCTCTTTCAGAGAAACAAGGAGAGTTTGCAACTTATTCCCCCCTGCACAATTACAACTGAACTGTACAATGCTAATCAATAGCACTTAATATCCAAAGCCCATTTTTTAGCTCATTAAATAAAACTCTTAAATGCACATGTAACATATAAAACTCGCACTCAGTCGAGCTGTTGACACCACATGAAAAGTAAACATTTGCTAAACTTTATGTAAATCCCTATGCAAATGCAGTGTAACTGCACATACAGCGAGTTTGTGGATGACCAATGCAGAAACATCAGGTAAACATCTGTCATTCAGTGATCCAATTCAAATACAGATTGATGACCCATATATTACTAACCACCCCACAACCCTATCTCAAACAATTCAAAAATATCATCAGTGACAAACCGACATGCCTTATTTCTTATTCAAGAGGAAATTGAATTTGCATGCTAAAATGTCACCTATGTCCATTAGCCAATTCTCAATCAAATAAGTGACATTGTCACATTGACTGTGACAAACAGGGAAATACTGGGGTAGAAATTTGGCCTGGGAGATTTCTTAATCATTACCACATTCACATGTTTTACATTTTAAAAAGCCTTTTCTGACATTATAGTAAAGCGCACAGGAATTAAACTATAGATACATCTGGGAAATTATTAAGTATTATATTTTCATATTTTTGACTCACCATGACAACATATAAGCTGTACAGAAAATGCTGATAATTTTCCCCAATTAAACCTGCATTAGACAAAGCAGGAAGTTTAGTGCAACCTAAAGACTTAATTACGCCCTCTAATAATTTGCTGTTTTAACAGTATAAGGGAACAAAACTTAACATGTACGTATTCAATTTTATTTATCAAGCAGCTAAAAATGAGTCATCTCTATCAGTTCTCTTTTCAACACAGTGATTACTGCCTATGAAAAATATGCAGGCAAGTGTCAATCATTGCCAACATCTGGTTACATTGTTCTATCACCCAGGCCTATTAAAAATAGCCCTTACTATGGTGTGGCAGGGTATATGCCATTAAGATTTTGTTCCAGTCTCTAATCAGCTACAAGTGGGATGACATTCAATCAAGTCATAAAAAAGACAAAAAGTCAAAAAACCTCAGTGATAGCACAAGCATCCATGCATCATTCATATTGTCTAGTGGTGTTCTGCATGTGTATATAATGGTGGTGATGGGGGTGTGTGGAATTAACCGCAGATGTAATCACTGTTAGTCTTCCAAACAGAGAAAATCCTACAGAACAATGTGTTCAAATAACAAAATAATATTTGCATGCCAATTAAGGCCTTTCATAGATCTTTTACTCTTTATACAGTGTTGTGTCTCTGCTACGTCTCCAAATCGTAGACCTGAAGGAATCTTGTGAAACTGTGCAGGATTTGAGCGTGTGTAGTACATATGTACAAACAGTGGGGAATGCATGACTGGACAGTAATGATGGCAAGTGTTGGTCACTGGACCTGTCTTAGTTCAATATCACCTGAGATGGGCTGGACTGTGTGTAGTAGAGGTGCAGCACAAAAGAGGATCACAGCAGTCAGGCCTGCAGCTTTTGTGTCCCCAGCATACAGGCTGTATGGCAGCCTATGGGAGTCCTGGAGCTCTCAGGATTCCTTTAATAGAGGAATGTCTGCAGGGAAAAGTGAAGATGTTATGTGTGCAGTTTAAGGTAAAAGACATTTAGTTTAACACAGTGATTCTCAATCCTGGCCATGGAGTGCACTGCCCTGCACATTTTACAGGTTCCTCTGTTCCCAGCACACCTGATCTAACGTATGAACTAATTAACAAGCCCTTCTTGAACTGGAATAGGTGTACGAGAGCAGGGAGAACAATGAGAAATGTATGAATGTGGTACTAGAGGACAAGGATTGAGAACTACTTGTATAATATTAAGGTTGCACCTATCCACTTTATAAATTTCTCTCTACAGTCACAAGAATAACTGGCATTTTTTATTATAAAATATATATAATACACATTTTTTTTTTTACAGTTTTTTTACATGCATTTTACAGGTGAAAATAAATGCTCTTACATAAAACAGACCACTGAGCCCAAGACTTGCATTGATATTTATGAACAGTTATGTATTTGAAACTACATTTACAGTGGTGCTGGAAAGTTTGCAATCCCTTTAGAAGTTCCAAACTTTCTACACAAATTTTAGCTAAAACTTCATCAGACTGTCATAAAAGTCCTAAAGAGAACAAAAAAACCCATAAATAAATATTAGACTTGTACTCCAATTTAGTGTGTTTATTTTATTCTCTGTAATTATATTCTTCTATTTATACTAATGGAGAAAACTAACAACTCGTAATTTCCATCTGGGATCAATAAAGTCTTTCTGATTCTGTTTGATCATTTATTTATTGAGACAAATGATATAATATTGCAAAACAGCTTCATCTCATATATATATATATATATATATATATATATATATATATATATATATATATATAAAATGTGAATAATATGGATGGAACCAGGAAAATCTAGAAAAGCATGTTCCATTCCTACCATCAGCCATGTCCTGCTCTGGGCTGTGTAGAGACAGCATACTGTTATGCTGACTGGAATCTGGGTTCTGGTATTGTAATGCTGCAGACGCTGCCGTTGCTCCCTGCACAGTGTCCAAGGACCATGAGGAGGAAGAGGAGGAAGAGGATGGTGGCTGATGCACCACTGCAACCTCTGCATGCTGAGTGTGCGCATTTGAGGCCTGGGCTGGAGGTTGATCCAAAGACTCTGGCTGTGTGGGTGTGTGAGGCCGAGACATGACAACACCTCCTGCCCCAGCAACAGCCTCCTCATAAGATGGCAATGTCACCTGCACACCCTCCACCATGATTGTTACAGGCTGCCCAGAGCCTCCCTGCTCACGCCTACAGGAGGGGAAACTGACATTATTAACAAAAGAAATACAGAACGTAAATATAAACAATTACTAGTAGCAGCTTTAACAATGTTTTGTGACACTGTGATATCACAACACAAAACTTTGGAAATGTGTACCATGAAATGATATTATAATATAAATTATAATGATTTGAATGATAGAAAATTATATGAAATTATATAAAAAATAATAAGCAGTTACACTAAAATACAGATACACTTTTTCCTGTGCATTCTGATTTAGCTTATTATATTAGATTCAAATCAAATAGAATAAAAGTACTAAAATCAAGTAAATGTCTTACCGTCCATGGTGAAAAGATTTCAGTTTGGGCTGTAGTAAGACAAACAGAACCACAAGCAGAAGGACCAGTGCCACAGAGCTGGCAGTAGAAGCCACAATAGACAGTGTGTTCATCCCCAATATAGGGGAAGGATTCTTTTCTGCACACAGAAGAGAATAAGAGGTAAACCTACTGAGAATTTCTAGGCAATATATAATTATTTTTACTATTATTATTATTATTATTATTATTATTATTATTATTATTAATAATAATAATAATAATAATAATAATAATAAAATGGTATATAATTACAAAATAAATAAACATAATAAAACAAATTATCAATGTTTTTATGTACACTTTAAGCATACAATGAGAGCACTTTATGATAAAATATGAACATAAACAACAAATGCAAAAATTGTGCAATGGCAAGCTAATTTTGTTACAATTTTAAACACCACACTCATCTGTGTGGGGATGCAAAAGCATCAATGGTTTTGAAAGAGAATGAAGGACTTAACAAGACATATTTCATAGACCATAAAAGTGAATACTGATTAAGTGACAGAGAGGAAAAGGACTGTGAGGGATGGAAGTCAACTGTGTAGGCTATGAGTGCCTTCAAAGGAGTGATAGATCTCAGTTACCTCGGCTGAACACACAGCTGACCTGCACAGGGCTGTCCCACTCGCCATTCTGACAGGTGACATATTTGTAGTCACCTTTCAGTGTATAGCCCTCATCACAGAAATATTCAATCACTGTTCCATGACTGAGACGATTACATGGGGATGGGTGGCAGGTATAACCTCCATTTTCTGGCTCAAATGGAGGACCACACACTGGAAAACAAACAATTACTGAAAGTGGGTTGATCAAGGGATGCTGTGAAAAATTATGCTGAGCTCCCGCCTCTAACATATTTACACACTTTCTGGATGAACATGAATGAATGGAACACCTCCAGTTCACATTGAATGGAAAAGTACAGATTTATTAGAACATAAGAAAACACTAATAAATAAATAAATAAATAAATAAATAAATAAATAAATAAATAAATAAAACAGTTTCAGTGTCTTCCCACTACTAAATCAAATTAACATTAGTTCATGTTGCTTTAAATAGGAGACTAAAAACTCAAGTAACAAGATCATACTTACAGCTATTGAACAGACAACGTGGTGGTCCTGAAGACCAGAGACCCTCTCTGGTGCATATGACGATGCTGGGACCATCCACAGTGTAGCCTAAATCACAGGTGTACTGGAGCACAGTGCCCAAAGGGAAGGAGCCTCTGTTGGTCTCAGTCACATTCACTTGGCCATGCTGAATAGAGAATGGTTTCACGCAGCCTTGGGACAGAAACAAATACATAAGATAAAAGATAAAAACATGCACTACCATTCATGAAGTCATGACAATATCCTACCTCATCCTTCTACCATTGAAGAGTGAGTATCTGGAGCAGCAGCGTTTACGGATTTTATTTTGTGGAAAAAGAACTTCAACTTTCAATGGGGGATGACCCCAAACTTATGCAGTAGTGTGTATTAGAACTTATCACAAAAATACTCAACTGCTGCCTAGGGCTGTTATAACTGTGAAATAATTTCTCTATAAATCAATCAATCATGATTTATTGTTTAATTGTCTCTCATAAGAACAAACCTAAAGTGTTCAAATTAACTCACCAAGGGTGTGTTTCTTGAAATCAGTGTTTACAAGTTATCACAGACAAATGTTAAGAGTGTTCATTTATACACTGCTCAAAAAAAATTAAAATAAAGGGAACAGTTAAACAACACAATGTAACTCCAAGTCAACCACAGTTCTGGGAAACCAACCTGTCCAGTTAGGAAGCAACACTGACTGTGAATCAGTTTTACCTGCTGTTGTGCAAATGGAACAGACAACAGGTAGAAAGGAGAGACAATTAGCAAGACAAACCCTATACAGGAGTGGTTCTGCAGGTGGTGACCACAGACCTTTTCTCTGTTCTCATCCTTTCTGGCTGATGTTTTGGTCACTTTTGCATTTTGTCAGTTCTCTCACGATAGAGGTAACATGAGGCGATGTCTACAACCCACAGAAGTTGCTCAGGTAGTGCAGCTCATCCAGGATGGCATATCAATGTGAGCTGTGGCAAGAAGGTTTGCTGTGTCTGTCAGCACAGTGTCCAGAGCATGGAGCAGATACCAGGAGACAGGCCAGTACACCAGGAGACATGGAGGGGGGCGTAGGAGGGCAACAACCCAGCAGCAGGACCACTACCTCCTTCTTTGTGCAAGGAGGAACAGGAGGAGCAGTGCCAGAGCCCTGCAAAATGACCTCCAGCAGGCCACTAATATCCATGTTTCTGCTCCAACTCCATGAGGATGGTATGAGATTTTGAGTATGATTCCAAATCCAGACCTCCAAGGGGTAATAATTTTGATTTACATTGATCATTCTTATGTTATTTTGTTCTTAACACATTCCACTATTTAATAAATAAAGATTTTCAACTGGAATATTTTATTCATTGAGATCTAGGATGTGTTATTTTAGTGTTCCCTTTATTTTTTTTGAACAGTGTATGTTGACATTTATATGTTGTATTTGGGGTGGATTTTTTACGAAGTATGGCATCACCTTCACTGGATTCACATGGATTTTAGAATACATTTTAAGTTCTACTTTTAGTATATAAATCTCTAAATGAAATGACTAAAACAGAATTGCTCACACTTTATATTCCATCATGTCCCCTGCTCTGCAAAGCAGAGTCGACTGCTGGTCCCCAGGGCAAGGCTAAAGCAAAGGGGGGACTGTGTTTTTGCTGCAGTAGCTCCTAGATTATAAAACCCACGTTGACTGTTTTTAAGTCAACTCTTAAGACTTATTTGCTTTCTTTGGCTTTTATGTAACTATTTATTTTATATTGAATTTCTTAGTACAGCACTTTGTCCAACAGTTGTTATTTTTAAATATTCTTTATAAAAAAAAAATGACATTGTACTTTCAAACAATCTTACCATATAACACACATGAAATGCTCTACGTATAAGGCAGGTTAAAAGATAAAAATACAGAAAACACATTATTGAAAAATAAATCTGCCACTAATATACGGTGCGCTCCTATTAGTCCAAAGGAGCTGAATAAATGTGTATCTTGTGATAAGCAAATGATGGCCTTATATATTTTTCCTCTTAGTCTTTGTAAGATTGGGTCATAAAATGTAATGTGAATGAGTTCATCTCAATCTCCATTTTATACTAATACTGACTACTGACCTTTAGTGGGCACACAGCTGACCTGCATGGGGCGGTCCCATTCTCCATTCTGGCAGGTGAGGTATTTGTAGTCCCCTTTCAGAGTGTAGCCCTCATTGCATAAATACTCAACCACTGTGCCCTGAGTGAAGTGATGGCATGGAGATGGGTGACAGGTATATAATCCATTCTCTGGCTTCAGCGGAGTCACACAGTCTGGAGAGTAGGACAGACCGTTTCAAAACATATTAAGTCAATATGTTAGAAAGGTTAGGTTTGCAAAGATAATTAAGCAATATCACATAAAAGGGAGAGCGGTTATAATGAAAATCAGCATGGCTGTGATTCATGCCAAGCACCAAAGATAATCACAGATAATCAGAATAACAGCATGACATGAGTGATATAATGATATTCAACTGCAGTACTAAAGGCTCCATTTATTAGTTCAGAGGAATATGTGCCCACAGATTATGATTTGTTTGTTTATTTAATAATTTATTTGGCTCTGCCAACATAAATAGTTCTGTCTACAAGACAAATAAGCTGATGTAACTAACTATAAAAAATGATTCACCAGTGAATGATATGCCTACATCAGTCAGAAGCCTGGATCACATTTGAATATAAAAGGAAAAACTGCAAAGTGATGATTCAACAATTAATGTTTTTAGGTTAACATTATAATACAATCAAAATTGGATTTCAGCAATTGTCCTATTATTCCAAGTGGTCATGTAGATGGCCTACTCCAATTTCTCAGATCAGATTAAGGCCTAGAAATCAGATTAGGAAATCTGACAAACAGAGCTAGATTTGAGCTCAGTACTCTAGATTTCCAGTCCATGTATAGTCTTCCTCTCATTTCACTGTGAAAACAGGGTTGTCCAATAAATAGCAAGAAGTGTTTAAACCATCTACTACAAAAATACCAACTAAATATTTTTGGAGCAATGCTGAAACCAACTACATATGTGATGAAATAAAGAATTTGAATATTTTTCATCTTTTAGATAACTGAAATGGTAATCATTGTAATGAATTTTAAGATGCTGTCTGATAAAATGGCTTTGCCGGCTTTATGTGATTATTAAGTGTCAATGCATTTAATCACTAATTAAGGGTGTATGCAAGTGTGTGTGTGTGTGTGTGTGTGTGTGTGTGTGTGTGTGTGAGAAAAAGTGAGGGATAAATTACACAAAAATAATAGTAAAGATTTTCCGAAAAAAATAGAATGAAATTTGACTTTGCTGTTCTTTACAGAGTCAAAAGATCAAATACATGCTGAAGTGCGCCATATCAGATTAAAGCTGAATTGAAATGGTGCAGAAACAAATTGTATCGATCAGTAGTGAACAGAATCACCCTGAACAGTTAGCTGTTTAACCTAATCCTTTTTGTACTGTATTGTATCACTTTTGTATTGTCTGAAAGTAAGAATCATAGGTCTATCAATAGGTCACAATAGTTTTTCTGGTTTAGAGTTAAGCTCAGCAGAATAGACATTCTGTAAAAATATAGCATTATATTACTTATGAGGAATATAATGTACATTTCAGTTTCATAGTACAACAGCACATTTCACATCCACACAAATCATATGGTGATTGCTAAGGTGGCTGGTTTTTGCTTCCAGATATACTGACTGATATCCAGATATACTGACTGAGCACACATAACACTGCCTTCTTGGCTTTAAGATCTTATCCTCCAAAAGCAAGAAGTAATCTACATATCATATACAAATATGTCCAAATATGCATTATATACACATTTCTGTAACTACATTCATATTTATGATTCAACTTTAAAGCAAGCTGCAGTATAGCACAATTATAGTGGTTCATTGTCTCAATACAGGACAGAGTATGGTCTTTTACAGAACAGAAGTATGTTTGTCTAGAAGGGAGGACCAGAAGATTACATATTTGAGCAAGACAATAAAGCATAATGCATCAAAGACCAGAAACCACTGAGCCTGAACTCAAATTGCAATATAACTCATAAACTATGACATTGAATTAATTTGGTCAGGATACGTTGTAGTGAAATTCATAACATACTGAAAACAAGATCTGGATTTTTTTTTTTTTTTACATTTTATTTATTTTGATTTTTGGTTTGTGTTTTTGAAGTAAATGCAATTCATTTTGGAATTTTTGAAAATGATAAGCATAAACACAGTTTTTGCACTGTGGTCTGTATTTTTTATTTTTTTTGGCATTCTCAAAAAGTGACATCTGTTTTCTGCAGACTGAGATGCTGTAATCTCAAATGGTGCATCAAATATTTGTAAATGCTGGGCTTAACTTTTGTTTCACAAAATGTAACTGTATTTTGTCTACGGGCAATTAATACATTGTTCTTTGAATTTTGGCTCCAATAATGTTAAAATTTAGCAAACTGCAATTTAAAACTTAAAAGATGCTATATGAGCATCTTTTCATATATTCCTTCGTATATGACTACTGTATGAATAGGATTTCATAAAAGCATATTTAATTGTTTTAGGTAAATTTTCTCTTCAAAATGTATGACGCATTAAAAAAGAAACTCACAGCCACTGTACAGACAACGTGGTGGGCCTGAAGACCAGAGACCCTCTCTGGTGCAGATGACGATGCTGGGACCATCCACAGTGTAGCCTGAATCACAGATGTACTGGAGCACAGTGCCCACAGGGAAGGAGCCTCTGTTGGTCTCAGTCACATTCACCCGGCCATGCTGAATGGAAAATGGTCTAACACAGCCTGGGGAAGAAGAGGCCCCACACATTTAGCTGACATTAGAGACGTTACAGATTAATGGGAAGTCTTTCAAGTAGTAGTTCAGAGCTGTGGGCAGAGGCCGCAACAAACCATTGAAAAACAAGTCCAAGTGGATGATGTCGGATTATATAAATATGAGTAACACAATTGGTAGGCTGTTATGTGCTACATAAAATACAGTTAACAACAAAGCAACTAGCTGGAAACAAATACTGTATGTTGATTAATGTTACTGAGACTTTATCCATTCTGCAGACATTACTGTGTGTTTTTGATGATGGGTCTATTAAACTCAGTCAATTCAGGGTATGAATAAAACAGTTATGGCTGGTTTTGTGGACAAGGACATAGTCTTGGGCTACACTACAATTAAAAAATTTCCATGACAAAAATACCATTAAGTCTAAGCTTAGTTTTAATCTGGGTTGGGGAACTGTCCCATAAACTGCTAAAAAGTCCATAAAGAAACATTCCACCACACCATTACCCTCAAATACCTAAAAAAGCACATCATGACTTCACCTTGCTAGACAATTTGAAGTGTTGTATGGCCCACTGAGGAAATAATTATTTATGAAATATGAACCACACAATAATAAAAGAGCAAAGCAATCACAAAAATGAAATCTAATTTATAGGAGTAAAATAAAAAAAAAATATTGCATTTAACTCAGTAGTAATCACCTATTACAGCTAATCAATATGTGGTCTACATTCCCTTTAAGGCCAGAATTTTCCTTATATTGTCTATGAGCATAACAACAAAGGACAGGGATCCTCAAATCTAAACCTGGAGGGCAGATTTGGTGTCCAGTGTCAATTCAGCTGTTAACCGTCAGCTTTAGTAACGTGTCTGAGCAGGGAAATCACAAACTTTTGCTAAAGTTCTGAAGAACCATGACAAAAGGGACCAAAAGAGAAATACACAAGCAACTTACTTGACGCCTGTGAAGTAGACAGCAAACTAAGGAAGATCAATAGAAACCAATACAGGGTAGGAAATTGTGCTGAGGAGACCCGGACTGATGAATACCTCTCATTAATTCCTTCTGACATCTTACCCTTCACAGCAGGGCTACTGTCTCCTGTAGAAGATTAAATTACATTCAAACCATCACATTGCATATACTTTGAGGCACCACAATGTAACTCGTGCTGTAATAAAGGCCATTCAGTATGAAGGGTCTGAGATGATCATTTTAGATAAAGTTATGATCTTGATAGGTTTACTGGATTGACATTTTCAAGACCTTGAGAGCACAATTTGTTAATGAAACAAGTACACATCTGCAGTACAGTCAGAGCATCAACATAGTGTTCAGTTCCAGCTCAAGCTCCACACCTACTGCGGGAATTTACAGCAAACGACTTCCTTGTTTTGTTTCCAAGTACAGTGCAATACAACGTAAAGCTTAGCGGACATTAACCAAAAATGTGACGTGGCAATTACTGCATTTTATTAGCAATTTCAAATCATTTTATGATGGATTTGATATAACGACCCTGAAAGCTAATAAAGATTCTTCAGCACTGGATACAGAGCGAGTCTGTTATTGTTTAGCTCAAATGTTTACAGCTAAGCTAATCAAATTACTAGTGTTTTACACATAAACTACACTTCAACAACCAAAGAGGAACACGCCGCTAACGTGTCTCACACAACACTAACTGCTGTTGTTGTTTATTTTGCGGTCTATCTGAGCTAAATGTGCCGTTTCCGCTCAACAATAACTCAGATACAGGCAGCAGCTAGCGAGCTAATTGACGTTAGCCAGCTAATCTGTGTCCGCTGTTACCGACAGACAAAATGAGTTCGCTTGTCCGCTGTGGTGACTATAATCTCAACTTCCAGGGACTGTGAATGTCACAAAGCCTGTGTATTTAACTCTAATCAACGTCTCATTAAGCTCGACTTTGGGTTTTTCGTGATTACGATGACGTTACCTGACAGCTAACCGCTAGTTCGATTCTCAGTGTTAAAAACCCAAGTCAGCATTCGTAGTTGTAGTTCAGTAAATGACAATTATATTATTAAATTGCGACAAACTATTGCTGACTCACTTTCAGACAGTCACATTAAAGTCAGTCAGTTTTCTTGACAAACTGACCTTTCTTCCTGATAGGGAGCTAGCAAGCTAGCTATGCCTCCGCCACAGCTGTCAGGCAGCTCTGAGAACAGATTGAGTTGTCCGTCCGTCTGTACTCCTCTCCTACTCTCCGGGGGAAACAGCACAGAACACCCCGTCACAATAAAAGTCCCCAGACTTTTAACTACTACTTCACCAAAATTGATCTGTTCCTCTTACATTAGTCATCACTACAGTCGGTTAAACAGTATTATAACACTAGTAACATCTTAGCAACCACATTGGGTACCATAGCAACTGCCCAGGAACACTTTAGCAACCACCTGAAGTACCACAGGAACACTTTGGCAACTACCTTAGATACCATAGCAACTGCATAGTAACACCTTACCAACCATCTTGTAAGAAGTTGAAGTTGACTAAAAAGGTGATGCATAGAATTGGGTGATAATTTTATGCTACATGCTATTGACAGTTTATCAATATTGAATAATTTATTAGTATTTTATAAATGAATAATATTAATTTTATTATTATTATTATTATTATTATTATTATTATTATTATTATTATTATATGAATAGTAACTAGTCATTACTAATAAAATATTATGAATAATAATGTTTAAGTAATGTATTAATATTTATTAATAATTCATAATAATACAAATATTTATGTTCAAGCCCACACCGCACCAGAACCATAAGTATAAAAAAATTATTTGATCAGGGCACCATGTACACTCCACACAGCAAACATTCCTCATCACACTATCCACACTCAAAATCACACAATCCATATTCCACAACACCACACCACACCACCCACAGTCAACACCACACCTAAGCTAGCCATTCTCCCCCTCACCACACACAAGTACATCAAATGCAACTACATAGCAAATAGGTTGGATTCAGACACTACACATTTTGACAAGCCAACTTAAAGTTTGTTCACAAACTTCCCTTTCTAGTTAGAATATTTATTTTGAGTAAATTACTATTCATACAGTATAAATACCATGTATCTATCGTTCTACCTTTAAAAAAGTACCATGGCAATACCATAATAGTACTGTCCAAAAATTGTTCTGTAAATCCAAAGTAAAAAAAATATATTATGCTTTTTGGACACTACTATGATAGTAATACCATGGTACTATTTTGTTCTGATGCATTTCTAATGTTACACCACTCCAATGTCCCCTCTAATTTTTCATGTGTCTGAGCAAACACATAAATTCTCTGAGCAGTGCCTTGAACCACTGTGAGCAACATTGTGCACTCAAATCAAATTTATTTATAAAGCACTTTTTACAACTGATGTCACAAAGCAGCTTTACAGGGTTAGTAATAACAAACCCGAAAGCACTGTGGTCATGCCAGCATCGCATCCATCCAAGTTTATTAAAAGAATCTAATTACAGCATTTCCATTAACATTTCTGTTAGAATACTTTTAATTAAGTGCTTTAGCCCACTTACAGTGACAATTACAAAAATCTTGTTCATGACCTGTGTAGTATGTTAATGCTATTGGATGTATAAATATTTCATTTTAACTATGGCAAAACATGAACTGCCAACCAAACCAAGCCAACCATAAACTCCAATTTTCCAACACACTTAATATTTTTATTATAAAGCTCTGACTTGTATTATGAGTATGAGCAACTGTGTGAAGCTCCTGCTGTGCCCTGTGCGAGACTGTCCTACTGGGGTCTGGGAGAGAGTCCTGTAACTCTTTGTCTGCAAAATACAGTATATACTGACACAATTATTTGCATTTCATTTGCCTGTCTTGACGCCATAGTCTTCACTCCACATCGGACACAACCAGGGTTGCCAGGTCCAGCCCAAAATCAGTCTAAAACCCATCCTTCAGAAGGTTGAACTAGCCCAAAATATGTGTCACACCTTTGAAGCAAATTGCAAAACAACTATGAGTGTAC
This sequence comes from Crenuchus spilurus, assembly GCA_036984385.1. NCBI lineage: Eukaryota > Metazoa > Chordata > Actinopteri > Characiformes > Crenuchidae > Crenuchus > Crenuchus spilurus. The sequence goes on along the minus strand of BRDA01014367.1, from coordinate 25,606 downwards.
GACTTAGTATTTTGTTTATAAGAGATTTATTATCAGTCATTAATAATATGGTAACTTTAGTGTTTATTAGTTATTTTATAAGTTTTATATCCTAGTCAAGAACATTTAATAGTAACATAATTAGCAAAAAAAGAAGAGGAACTGACTTTTTCATTTCATATTTGCAGTATTTGCAATATGCCTTTTTCTCATCATTGGGAACACTTAATCAATTCCATCAAACCTTTTTCTTTTTCCCAGTCCTTGCAATACCCGTATCCCCCCCTTTACCTGCCATATTAGCTACCGACTGTTTTTTCTTCACCTTCTGTCTGTCTGTCTGTCTCTCTCTCTCTCTGTCCTTTTCACGCTGTATTGCCTTATGTTGTGATGTTCTCCTCGTTCTTATTGCTGCATTCAATCTTCCAACACCCACTTTTCTTGTTGTTTTTTGGTGGCCACTGTAATTTTCTAAAAGTATCACAAAAAACCACACTCCGCCAGGCCTGAATTTCCACACACGACTGGATTTTCAAACAAGCCGAATTTGGTATGAAAACTGCGTACCTGGCAACCCTGGTCACACCACTTTTCTAGCTAACACACGTGTGGCTGCACGTAAAGACACTGTCATACCCAATGATCTATATAGATCATTGGTCATACCAGCTGCATAAATAAGTTTGTGAATTGCGTCATTGGCTGGAGCCAGTCACCGGTCACTCACTGACTCACACTGCAAAATAGTACAGAATGAATTATGTGTTTATTTTATTTTAAATTCAGGTTGGATTTTTTGTGCGCAGCGCAGATTTTCTGTGCGCGGAGACTGTGTCAGCAGTGCGCAATTGCGCACGCGCGCAGCTTAGAGGGAACAGTGCACCACTCCCGATAATGTCAGAAGCATCTTAGCTGGGCTAAGAAAAAAAGAACTGATTCTCAGTTGTTCAAAGTCCTCTTTTCAGTGCATTTTGAATTTTATTTGGAAATCAAGGTCATATAATCTGAAGGAAGAGTGGAGAGGAACAGACTCCAAGGTGTCTGAAGTCCAGTGTGATGTCTGTCAGTCTGTAGTCGCGTTTCCATTGACCATGAAATATCGCAAATTAGAATTGCGAATAAAAATTTGCTTAATGGAAACACCACAATTGCGAAAATTGTTTTATCGACAAAACAGAATATCGATAAAGTTTTGCGCAAAACTGCAATGGAAACGCGACCTGTAATGGTTAGAGGTGCCATGTCATCTGCTGGTGTTGGTTCACTGTGATTTATCAACTCCAAAGTCCAAAAGTATTCCGGAATCAAAACTGGCTTCCCCCTCCCGATTATTATTTTTATTAAATTGCGTTGATTGATTAAAAAAATCAAGTCCAAAGTCAAAGCAACCATCTACTGGGAGATTATAGAACACTTCATGCTTTCATCTGCTGACAAGTTTTATGGAGATGCTGATATCCTTTTCCAGCAGGACTTAACATTCTGCCAATTAATGTACTTGTTTTTTCCAGGGTTGTGCACAGGCATTGCGAGGTATTGCTAAGTTAACAGTTTGTTGAGGATCCTGTTTTTTGCCACCACCCCCAAGGAGTCCAGCTTGACTCCTATAACACAGCCTCAGTTTATTCAGTCTATTAGTAGATAATTTGTTGATATAATTAGCATGGAATTGCTTTCAAATATAATTTAGTTATAAAAATCACACTTCTTATGGCTGCTGATTATGAACACACAATCTGTCCGCTATATCAAATGAGATCTTTGTGATTTCTGTTGCAGTATAACATCAAAACAATTCAGAATCAGCAGAGTTTTGTAAAGCGCTCTCTGATTGGTGCAGGACGTTACGCCTACAGTTTAACGTCAGAACCTGTGGCATTCACGAAGCCTTTACGGTAAATGCTAATTTGCGGACTGTAGTGACAGAGCGCGGATACGTCAAGTGCATAAAGGTTTTCTAAGCGTGAGGGGCTGTCTGTTGAGAAGTGGAAAAGTTTTGAGGTGGACAAGTTCATTCTCTGGTGAGCACAGAATTCAGGATGTCAGCCCAAATCATCAGCGGGAAAGAAGTCTCAGCGTAAGTGTTGCTCACTTTGATTTCAAACGTTGCTCTTGTCCTATCCGATCGGTTTAGTGGGAGCCAGCGCTTTCACATGCAAGGAGAGGCGTCAGAGGTCTTCTGCGAGCAGATTTCGGAAGCATGGTGGAGTTAATGTACAGTTAAAGTGAAGATATGGCTTGCACTGTGAAAGGAGAGAGACGCGGAAGCCACGTGCAGAGCTCGTGCGCCTCATTATCGAAGCGTAACTGCGTTCACATTACTGTAAAAAATCCACATACATCAGGTGACCGATTCAAGTGTGTACAAAGTCTATGCAGTTCAATGCAGTAGCATTTTAAGTAGTTTGTCGAGTAAATGAGTGAATGCAGTGCATTTAAGTGTCCTTGATTTATGTTTTATGTTTAAAGCTGGCGTTAAACAAGGTTTATCATCATTTGAATCTGTAGGATTTACTGCAGCCTGGTGCAAAGCCATGATTTGCCTGCAAAGCGAAGCCTGTACTTCTCCAGGAAGATTGTTTAAGCAAAGCGTGTGTTTATAATCAGGTTTTTAGATGAAAAAGAGACCACTCTAGTCTGGACGGGAAATTAATAAACGTTTGGGCCAGGAGAGAGATCTGTGTGAGGTAGTGGCCAGATTCACACGAGTGCACCCTCTGGTGGAGGCAGATCGCACAACTACTATTAAATGCTATGAAAATCTGCTTACTTTTACAGTAGTTTGCTTAAACTCATCGGAGAGAAACTTTTCAGTGACGGGAACCAGGGTCACTATGTCTACAACCTACATAAATCCATTTTATTTGTTTCTGTGTGTACTGGTGTTGATGGTAAAATGTAAAAATAGTGATATTTTTTCTGTGTTATGTGAATGATCATCATTGTGAATAATTTTGACATGGTAAGATTATCTCGATTGGTGCATTTTACCTCAAACCACTCAAAATACATTTTACATCTTAACAGCTAATTAATAAAATTAGAAAAATTAGTGGAACTCTGCTTTAAATGTTGAGAGGATACAGGATGAAATTAGGGAGAATTTTGCTCAAATAAATACAATTATTGGTACAGCTAATACTCTTATGACTTGATTTCTTAAAAGCAGGCCAAATGTATCTTCCTGGCTGATAGTAGATTGCACACCTCTGTTGTGGATGAATGTGTATGATTATGATCCTAGAAGTTAAACTAATTTTGGTCAACATAATGCAGGTCAGTCTTTCTCAGTGGTCACTATTGTGTCAGCAACTTGCACTGATCACAAGACTGAGCGACTCATACTTTGTTATAATTGATCCCTTGCTTCACTGATTTGGCTGTAAATATACAGAAAGTGACCTTCACCTATCAGTGACTTACTACAACACTTAAAGCGTACTTAACTTCTTTCAGCCTTTGATTGTTAACTGTGGGGTGACTGTTTAAAGTAACCAGGACTGTAAAACCCATCATTGATTGCAGAATGTTTACATGCACTCTGTATTGTGATCCTTTAGTTGCAGTCTGACCTTTGTGCACATCAGGTTATCACAGAGAGATAAAAACAGAGCCAGTGAGCCAGTGTTTTAACATCTCTTTGGTTACATTGTGGCTCTGATCAGAGTACAGCACTTCATCTGCCTAACTGGATTAGAACAGTGAGTGAATGATTTCTCAATCACTGAAACAGTGACACAGTTTTGTTCGCCCTGAGCTCAGTAATGTTATGTAATGCCAAGTCCTACAGCAAAGCCATATTCGTCTCCAAAACTGCAAAAGGAACACGATGCTGCTGTTTTATTGGATGATTTTAATGTACAATGTTTAGATTTTGGGATTGATATTAAGGTTTAATCAGAATAATGTGATGAGGAGACCGATGTGTGGAATTTACACCTGTTGATGTGCTTTCTTGTTTAAGAAAGTTATTTTAATGAACCAACACAAACATAACCATTGTGTTCTTTACATGGCAGATATCTGTCTATCTGTCTGTCTATCTATGTAATTGTCATTTAATCTAGACTTGTCTTTTCAGTAGGGCTGTCACTGACATTACATTTTAACTGATAATTAATTGCCAATAACAATAAAAAAATACAGTGTCAGTAACTTGTAAAAGCCTAAAGTGACCAAAGTAACTGACTAGATGTTCTGTTTCTTGTCTATTAGTGCTGTAGACTGTATATGAAAACTGGACACAGTAGTAGAAAAGTGAGGCCAGAACATCTGATAGCCTCTACTGACTCTTTACAGTTCAATTTTAAACCCCGCCCACAGGCCTTTTATTGAATAAGAGCGACAACAAACGTTGAAATTAGTTTTCTTATTCAGTCTTTTTTGTCAGCTGTGTTAATTTAATAAGTTGTACCTACAATAATTAACCCCCAATGTTTTCTTTTCAATAAATGTGTTTTATAGAAGTTATTTTGGGTTACTTAAAGGGGTGTGGTGGTGAGGTGATTGACAGCTAATTCTGATGGTTGTGGACATGGGCATTCTCTCACAGCTGCTAATGCTAGGAACACAGCTTGGCTTATTTTACATTCTTTGACTGTGTTAATAAAAGTTCATCTTCACTTTGACATTTTTGATGAGAAGTGATGTCTTGTGCAGCAGTAAATTGTATTAACAGACACTTAAATGGGGAATCATTCCAACAGAGGGGCAGAGTTTGGGTGGTAGAACTGCCTCGCTTTCCATCTCTGCTGCACATGTGCTACAATTTACACAAGTATGGGAATAGTTACCATAGTTAAGGCCAATCCTTAAATTTTTCCTGTAGACTTTAAACATTTGGGGTTGACATTAAAATATGAGTATATGACAAACGATCAACATTTCAGCTTAAAAATATCAGGTAGTTACATCTGGATCTGAAACACAGTTCAGAAGATGGCATCCAGATGTGAATACCTGAAAATAAAAGCTGAAATGTTAATCTGTGAAAGATGTATGTAAAATAATTTGGGTCAGTTAAAATATTCGCAATTATCTTAAGTAGTTTTGATCTGGCTTTTAAGTAATAATAATTGCATAGTCAGCATTTTTTTAAATTTTGGCAGATTTGTATAATTTTTTTTGCCAGTTTGCTTCTTACTTTCCATGCAACAGTTAATTAATTTTATTTCTATATACAATCATATTAAATGCTGAGTTGTCCTATTAAATGGCAAATAATGTTATTCACACTGGCACTTTAACTAGCAAAGTACTGGAAATGTGTTTTTTTTTTTGGTTATTAGCCCACAGTATGAAAAAGCTAATAAAACTCAGCCAATTTGGAAGTAAAGAAATTAAAATCAGAATAAAAATCCTTGATCAGAGGGGGCCCCGAGTGGCTCAGCGGGCAAAGACGCTACCACTATGACCCGAGGATTGCGAGCTCGAATCCCGGTCATGCTGTTTGCCAACAACAGCTGGGGCCCAAGAGAACAAAAATTGGCAGTGCTCTCTTTGGGCAGGTAGATGGCAAAGGGGATAAAAATGGGCAAAAACCTAGAAATAAAATAAAAATCCTTGATGAGTGTATCAGTGTTTTTCAGATGACATACATCTGACCTGTGGATTCTGACACAGGCCTTGACTTGAAACCCTGGTACAAAAAGTTATTTTTTTATCTTAACAAATGAAAAACCATAATGATGAGTTGTGACCTCCTTTTGTTTGATCAGACTCATCCACATTTATGTGCTCGACGTCTTTGTAAGAGTACTGATTTATGGATTTTATTGTATCTGAATGATTACTGTGAGGTGATGGTTTAATTATTCACTGTATTCCAGCCAGGTGAGAGAGAGGCTGAAGAAGGAGGTGGAGGCTATGAAGCAGAGAGACCCTAACTTCAGACCAGGTCTGGTGGTGTTACAGGTCAGTGGGAGCAAGTGAGGCTTGTAGTAAAAGGAATAATCTCAAAAGGTTTATATACTAATACATATCCAAGAAAATGAATATTGTATTGTAAAAAAAATCATTTGTGTTCAAAACTTCATAAACTCATTTTATATTATATTAACCCATACTGATCAACAGCAAAACCAAAAAAGACTTGTGAAGAAATATCATGTGTAATGAATATAAAATATCACATTAGGCTGCTGCTTCTTCACACATTAGGCTCTTGCAACTGATCCAGAAAGCAGCGGCACGACCGCTCTTCAGTGTTCCGAAATACAGTCATGTGACTCCTCTGCTGCGCTCTCTTCACTCGCTGTCTGTAGCTGCCCATACCAGATTCAAAACTTTGATTATGGCCTACAAAGCCAAGAATGGACCAGCTCCTCCATACTTGATGGCAGTTAGCCTTTTTCTTGTTTCTGGGTTTGACATTTCCGGTTTGGATTGTTCTGTGAAAAATCACTTCTGTTTGAAGCGTTTGTTGTTGTTTTTTTTCTGTCATGCCTCAAGTGACTAAGTGTTTTTGTAGTGTACCACTGTGCTCTAATTCAAAGCAAAAACAGCTGTATTTTAGTTTCCACTCATTCCCAGCTGATGAGGAACCCAGAAAGAAGAGGCTAATAGCCATTAGAAGGAGTGAGGGGTCGACTTTCAAAGTCATTAGGAAGAGCACGCACCATATGTCTGGAATTGTCACTTTTGTCACCTTATGTCTATATTAATGCAAATTAACACCACATGTCATACATTGTTGGTCGCGTCATTAGTCATACAGTCATGGCCGAAAGTGTTGGCACCCCTGAATTTCTCCCAGAAAATTATTGCAATTACACATGTTTTGTTATACACATGTTTATTTCCTTTGTGTGTATTGGAACAACACAAAAAACAGGAAAAAGGCAAATTTGACATAATTTCACACATAACAAAAATGGGCTGGACAAAATTATTGGCACCCTCAACTTAATATATGGTTGCACACCCTTTGGAAAAAATAACTGAAATCAATCTCTTCCTATAATTATCAACAAGCTTCTTACACCTCTCAACTGGAATTTTGGACCACTCTTCTTTTGCAAACTGCTCCAAGTTTGGCTTGGGCGTCTACTGATTGGTCCGTTTAAAACTAGAGACCCTGAACTTTCCTCCGAGCGTGTTGGTTCCCCAGGGACGGTGTATCAAACGGTAGTTCAAAAAGAGGCGGTGGCTGTATTGCACGCAACGGAGGAGGCATGTGCATGTCTTCACCCTCCTAGAGTCAGGGACAGTGCAAAGTGATGGGGAGAGGCACTAATGGGTTGGGTTAATCTTATATATATATATATATATATATATATATATA
>BRDA01014366.1:7326-21579 GCA_036984385.1 Crenuchus spilurus | reverse complement strand
AAACGACCAGCTGGTGAGGACTCCTCCATTGTTACCAGAACTTAAAGGAGGTAAACATGTGTTAGACAGACTGACACCTAACCACATCACAAAATTTGATCACGAGATTTGTTATTCACAAAATTTGATCATGAGTGTTTATTCACGAGTTGTTTCTCTTCCCAGAAGTCACTGAGTCGACAAGAAAAAGGTGTACCCTGATGCTCACCTACAAAGCAAAAAATGGACCAGCAAATCCCTACCTAATAGCAGTGGTCAACTCTCAAATCGCTCATCGAGCCCTTAGAGCTTCTAATAAAGCTCGGCTTGACCCGCCATCCTTCAAGTTATGTGGAAGACTAGCATCAAATCTCTTTTCTGTCCTAGCACCCAGGTGGTGGCATGAACTACCACTGACTGTTAGAACAGCTGAGTCACTGAAGACCCTTCTCTTTGTTGAGCACTTATTTGTGAGTACTAGTTTAAAACACTTATTGTTTAGAGCACTAGTTTAAAACACTACACCAATCCACAGTCAGACAGATTGTGTACAAATGGAGGAAATTCAAGACCATTGTTACCTCCTCAGGAGTGGTCGACCAGCAAAGATCACTCCAAGAGCAAGGCGTGTAATAGTCAGCGAGGTCACAAAGGACCCCAGAGTAACTTCTAAACACCTGAAGGCCTCTCTCACATTGGCTAATGTTAATGTTCATGAGTCCACCATCAGGAGAACACTGAACAACAATGGTGTGCATGGCAGGGTTGTAAGAAGAAAGTCACTGATCTCCAAAAAGAACATTTCTGCTCATCTGCAGTTTACTAAAGATCACGTGGACAAGCCAGAAGACTATTGGAAGAATGTTTTGTGGACAGATGAGACCAAAACAGAACTTTTTGGTTTAAATGAAAAGTGTAATGTTTGGAGAAAGTAAAACACTGCATTCAGCATAAGAACCTTATCTCATCTGTGAAACATGGTGGTGGTGGTATCAGGTTTGGGCTGTTTTACTGCATCTGGGTCAGGACGGCTTGTCATCATTGATGGACAATGAATTGTGAATTATATCAAAGAATTCTAAAGAAAATGTCAGGACATCTGTCCATGAACTGAATCTCAAGAGAAGGTGGGTCATGCAGCAAGACAACGACCCTAAACACACAAGTCGTTCTACCAAAGAATGTTTAAAGAACAGTTACCAGAAACGTTTAGTTACAGTTATTGCTGTAAAGGAGGGTCACACCAGATACTGAAAGCACAGGTTCACATACTTTTGTCTCTCACAAATATGTCATATTGGATCATTTTTCTCAATAAATAAATGAGTAAGTATAATATTTGTGTCTCATTTGTTTAACTAGGTTCTCTTTATCTACTTTTAGGACTTGTGTGAACATCTGATGATGTTTTAGGTCAAATTTATGCAGAAATATAGAAAATTATAAAGGGTTCACAAACTTTCAAGCACCACTGTACATGACAATGGTACCATCCATCCATACATTATCACACCCACTTAATCCTTATCAGGGTCGCGGTCAGTCCCCTACCCTCTCACTGGGCACAGGGCAGGGCATTACATGGTACCATCAAAATTTCTCAAATCTCAGTCTGATCAAGCTTCAGCGGGATGTGCTAGAAGTCTAATCCTTGTTGGCACCACCTCACAAATGTATGTCTAATGGAAATTCTGCCAGGTATACTTAATGCTATTTCATTCCCTCATCTGACGTCTCATCCAATCACCAATTGCCACCTATCTATAAAACAAGCCACACACCAGCTGTTCTCTGCTGATTACAGGCATTGAATGTTGCTGCTCCTTCCTCCTTTGCATCACCAGTTTTGATCCTGTCCAGTTGTCTGGAGGTAGGTGCCACCCCTGCAGGCTTTGCCTCAGAATCTGCAAGAATCAGTTCGGTGCTTGAGCTAGACTAGTAACTCCAGAAGACTGTCTTCACATCAGATCAGTGTTGATATTGTTCACATGAGTTATCCATTGCACTGGATTTTAGACTTGGTCTTCACACCAAGATGATCTGTGTCAATAATGTTCACTTCAATTATTCATGTCACTCAATTATAGAAATTCTATAGAAAGACATATTGTTTTGAGTTCATGTACTCGAGTTTTCCTGGCACAACTTATAATTCTAATAGGGTCTACTGCATCTTGGTTCCAGGTTCCACAGAACATCTTGTAGAGTCCATGCCTTGGTATGTTAAAGCTGTTCTGATGAGGCAGCTGCACATTAGGCAGAGGTGTTCATAATGTTTGGTTTATGTGATTAAGTAAAATGTATACAATCAGATTTTTTGACAGTTCTTTGCAGGCAAATCTTGATCTGAGTAGTCTTTGTTTAGCATTCATTACATTTGGGGCATTTTTTATCTGTGGTTAATTGACAAAAGATCAAGTGTAATTGGTGCGTTTGTTTTTGGTGAAAACACATGTTTGTAAAGATTTGCATCCTTTCACGCTGCATCTCTGAATTGAGAAACAGGATGTACGATGTGAAGGTAGCAGTAGCACCTCCTAAAAACCCCTGGCATCCACAGGTGAAATAACACCTTGCGGGAATGCAAAGTGTCTGTTTTTTTCTAAAGTGCTTGGGAAGTGTGCACTGGATGTCAACCTCTGACATCGGAGTACGGAACTTTCCTCCCGCAGTTCAAATCTCTTATTGAAATAATAAATAAAAAAAACAGTCATATTAAAATGATATGCAGACATTAGATGCTGAAGGCAACTATGCTGTTGTTTGGTTTTGGGTCGGGTGTTGTTGCTTGTGTAGACTGAGTGAAATGAAGCAAGAATCATTTTTGCCTTGATTTGACCATGAATATGTATTTGGCAACAGCGTTATTAATGACTTGTTGTTACATGTTCCGTTGAATTTCAAATTTCCGTCGCTGTTTCAGTAATAACGTGCAAGCGGAAAGTTTCTTCACAAAGTGTATAATTGTCTGTCGGGGTAATGATGGTAAACAGATGTATGTGACAGAATCTATGTAGCACATCTTTCCTGAACTAGTGAATCTTCATGGTGGTTCTTCTTCACAGAGCCGAGAAAGCTGGAGGTGTAGATTTCTAGAAAGTGTTTTGACTAATGAAATATGAATATGTAGAGGGTCATGTTTAAAACTGTAGTACTGAAGAGCATTACTATTATTATTCTCCATTACAGAGTTATACATCTTAATAAATATCTCTTGAAGAGGGAAATTCAGTGTACGACTATCAGGTTGGAGTCTGATTGACATCCATTCTTCTGAAAATGAATAAACAGCCATCACCTCACCAGTCTTGTTAATGTGATCTCTCCTTTTAGGTTGGCAGTTCTAGATAGTTCTGCCAGAGTCATTTGTAACACCCATATTCCTTCTACTCCATGAGCCCCTACAGAAATAATTCCATCTCTGTCTTTTTCCCAGTGAGGGATTGCCCACCGGACACTGATGGAAAATTGACTACTGAAAGTCCTGACTGCTGAGATCTCTGCATGATGCGTACATTAGATGCCCTACACTACTGACCACTTCATCATTATTATTATTATTACTATTATTATTATTAGTAGTAGTATTAGTATTAGTATTATTAGTATTATTATTATTATTACTATTACTATTATTATTATTGCTACCATTCTTACATTCTGCCACCACGTCAGTACACCTGAACACTACAACAGTATCATTAGATTGCAAAACTGTCTGTCAAGAACTTGTGGGTCCCCCATGTGAGTCCGGTTCCTCCCAAGGTTTCTTCCTCCAGCTCTGAGGGAGTCTGGCCACTGTCGCTTTTGGCTTGCTCACTGGGGCTTTGGTGTTTTGTTATTACTAACCCTGTATACCTGCTTTGTGACATCAGTTGTAAAAAGCACTTTATACATAAATTTGACTTGACTAATGTCAGGTTCAAACTGCTGGAGCACTGGTTTGCGATGGCTGGATTATTCTTGGTGCAGGTGTCAATATTTAAATCTTTTCATTTAGTCTGTAAGTATTTATTTAATAACCCTCTGGAATTGGCATCCCTGCTGGTGGGGACAAAACCGGAATTCCTCATAAACAGTTATTTAACTCTGTGAGAATTTTATCCTAGAAATAAAACTAAACACTGTAAACCTTAAAGGGTCTACTTTTTAAATATATATATAGTTTGAATTGAAATAAATTTTATAAAAATGATATTATACATATATATATATATATATATATGTATATAAATACATATATATATATATATATATATATATATATATAAATATAAATTTATATTTATATAAATACATTTATATAAATATAAATATATAATATATAAAAATATATATATAAATAAATATATAAAATTATATAATGTAATTATATAATAATATAATTATATATTATATAAAAATAAATATATAAATAAATTTATATAAATACATATATATATATATATAAATATTATATAAATGATTTTTGTGAGAGGAGCTTAAATAAGCAGAGACACGTTTTTCAGAGCAAATCAGACAGCTGTGCCTTTTTTCCCGCCAAATGACGCGATCTGTCGTTCATATGATAATGACATGGTAATTCTGGATATTGCATTGGTGGATTAGTGGCTGTGAAATGTGTGGAAAGACTCCCCATCAAACAAACGAGCTGTCACCTGAACAAAGACCTTTCACCTTGAGTGTTCACACCTATCTCATACATATTCAATCTAGGAACCACTGAATGAGCCAAACATGTCAACTCAAATTTAAGCTTTAGAAGTAAAACCACATAACATTTATAAGAAACTAATGTCCAGTGTGTAACCAACACCTCTGTTTATTCAGTTCTGAACTTAAAAGTCTTGACTAGAAATGTTCAGAGTGTGTTTTTCAGCACATCTGTGAGGTGTGGTTTAAGCTGAGAAGACATCTGAGAAGATGTTCTGGAGGTGTTTTGATTACCTGGTAGTGGATCAGTTGGTTGGGGTGACAGTAAATTTGAACCACAATGCCTGCATTGAGCTGCTGTACAACCAGGTTTTGCCTTTTGCTCATCATCTTACTGAGGAACGCAACATTTCTACTCCTGTATTCCAAAATGACAGTTCAGGTCTGCAAATGTGACTGATTGGCATGATGAACATTCATCGTTCACACATCTGGGATGACCTGCAGAATCCTTAGATTTGAATCCTCTTGAAAATCTGTGGGACTACCTGTAAAAAACGAGAAGAATGCCAGAAGGCCATCCACAAACTCTGACTGAAGTGTGCAGTTCTTTATTGCAAGAGTGGTTGAACATTGAAACCGGCAAAACTTGTCCAGTCCACGCCAAATCAAATTGCAGCTGTTACTCGTGCTTGTTGAGGTATTTACACGTTATTAGGTATATTTCAGTCACAGGTGAGTGTGTGTGTGAAACACATATTGTGTATGTTACCGTTTGCCTGTGGACATGTATATTAGATGATTTAATCCTATAAAGTGTGAAAGAATTAGCAGGGTAACATTCTGTTATAGGAAATGTCATTCTTCAGCCCAGTGTTTGAAGCCACTTGGAGCTGAAGTGTCTGAAGAGGCTTGCCGTGGCTAGCTGCTTCTCCACAAGCGGCCTTGTTCCTCCTCTATTGCTTCAGACCATGCATGACACCATCAACAACTGAGGGACCAGGACGCAAGCAGCATCACAAGTCACCAACCTTACACTGCTAACCGTAGAGCTAACACACACACGCACACACACTCCCCACAGCCCTCTGCTGAGCTGTTTGTTTAGGAATCTCGGCCCGAAAATTGTATTCCATCGACCATGCTCGCTATCAACACACAATTATCTGGGTTAATCATGTGGAACAGTGGCAAATTCACCTGGGGCTTAGGAACTAATGACATTCGCGTCTGGCCTGCTTTAGTGAAATAGCCTCACACCTGCAGCAGGAGAGGCGAGATTGCCAAAGAAAATTTGGTCTCATTTTGACACCCCCCTCCCCACCTTCTCCACCCTTTCTCTCTCTTCTATTTTCTCTCCTCTTTTTAAATCTGCTCCTTTCTTTCTTTTGCTTTTTTTACCATCACCTTCCCCTCTTTATTTTTTTCTTTTCCTCACATTTTTTTATGTGTCTTCTCTTACTCATTTTCTTGCATGCACACACTTTCCTGCACATCTTCTCCTCCACAGCTTCTCTTGTTTTCTCCCCTGTCTTGGAGCCACTCCCTTTCTGCTCTCAATAACCATCTATGGGTGCTTTTTTGGTGAGGTGGAGGGGGAGTTTGTCCCCTGAACATTTTCTTTCATTCCCAGAGAATATTTTACACATACATTCCCAAAAAGAACTGTTACATTGTCTTCCTGGCAACCCAAAACAAATGTATTATCTACTATATATACTGTATGTATAAATATGCCATGATATATTGTTTTCTTTCAGGTAGCTCTCTTTTGTTTTTTCGACCTCAACAGCAAACCTGATCCCTTGCTGCTGACATCAGGCTCATACCTGGACACATCTGATGAGAAATGCATAGGACAGCCCGGTCGGATTCAGTGCCGGATGGCCGTAGATGAGTTCACGCTGCATAATTTGCACGAAAAAAGCCTGAAAGATGCTGTCATGGCAGGCGCCGCTCACTTTATGAAGTCATTTCAGCCGAGTTCCAATACAGGAAAGAAAGTCTCATTGTTCATAATTATTTATCGATACTGACACACTCTTCTCATCACAGGCGGCATCCATGTGTGAAATAGCAGCGTGGGGCTAGGGGGATCATTACCTGGGAGATTATGAAGAAGGGCCCTATGTACTCTCTGGATCATCAACATTGCATTGCTATAGACCAAGCTGCCACTCATTACATGGGCCTTGAATAAACAGTAGGCAACTCCTTCATAATCATATGGTTGTAGAATCTAGACCTGGCTGTGTTGGCACACCACGTTACAGGGAAATTGATTGTCAAAGCCACCACCGACACCTGCTTTTATCACTTTCTGTATATTAAAGCATTAAGCCTTAAGTTACAGTGTTTTACTATGATTAATAGGTGTTGGCACAATGCAGCATAGAGTAAAATCACTGTAAAACAACTTCAGTGACTTATTGCTTTGAAAAAATTGCAGGAACGTACAGTGTCTCAAAACTTGACTACTGCAACTCACTCCTGGCTGGTCTTCCTCTAAGAGCCATCAGGCTCCTGCAGCTGATCCAAAATGCAGCTGCTCGACTGGTCTTCAATCAGCCCAAGTTCGTTCACTTCACTGGCTTACGGTAGCTGCCCGCATTAGATTCAAAACCCTGATGCTTGCCTCCTCAAACCCTTAGAGCTTCTAGTACAGCTCAGCTTGACCCACCATCCTTCAAGACACATGGAAGACTGGCATCAACACTCTTCTCTGTCCTGGCACCCAGGTGATGAACAGACTCCCACTGGTTGTTCAAACAGCAGAGTCCCTCACAGTCTTCACACACAGACTGAAGAGCATCTCTTTGTGGAGCACTTAAGCAGCACTAGTTTAAACACTTATTGTAATGTATTGTAAAGCTCTTATATTGTGTATAATTGTGTATCTTTCCTTCTTTCTAGGTATTAGTGATGGTTTAGTTCTAACAGTGATGAGTAGTTTGGACTGTAACCTGTCTGTACTAGCTGAGATCATTCTCTTAATGGAAACAAAACACTGTTGTACGTCACTCTGGATAAGAGCGTCTGTCAAACGCTGTAAATACGTAATAACCACCGTTCAGGGAGTAATGCAATTGATGATTATGCAGTAATATACAGCACAGTTTGATGGCAAATATAATCAAGTAATACCATCCTATGGACAGTCAACGCAACACATTTATACAGAATTGAGTGGTCATCTTTGTATACTTTATTGCTCAGCCAATCACTGAGATTTTAAGAGACCAAGAACTATGCAATTATAATGTTTGTGTAATTGACTTTAGTGTTTATTGTGCTTTTTCACTCATTACAGCCAAATGAGTCAGAAATGCTTTTGTAGCATTTGTATTGGCGTGACAGTTACACTGAACAACCCTTATAGAAGGGTCCAGACCCTCTTATCTACGGCCACGGTCCGTTATGAATGCCTTCTTGTCACCGAGTACACACACAAATGCCCGACTCACACACATTTGCTTGGTGCCTCCTCCATCCAGAGCCAATATCCTCTGCATTAATTGAAAAACGGCACTGAGAAATAATCAAATTTAGGGCTTAAAGATGCATTTTATAGCACAAGGAGGGAAGAAGACGCATCAGGGGTGCACGCCGGCATGATCCTCCAAAGTCCATGACATGGTTTAACACTCTCACAGAATTCATAAAACGCCCCTGAAGGCCCACATAATCTCCCCTTTCTCCCCGCTTAATGGGAGATAATACAAGAGCGCGCCCGATGAGTCAATATGCAACAGCGGCTTTAGTTTGATAATTAATACGGAGCGTTTGGAAATAGATTTGCGATTTTGGCAGCGCAGGTCGCAGCGCAGCAAGCCCCGCTCCAGCTGTAACCCGCGTCCTTTCAGCTAATCTCATTTTTTTCCAATAGTGTTAATTCTTCTACTAAAGCCTGTTATCTCATTTAAGAGGGGCTGCCACGGGATCCGATGGCACCCTGACATCTGTATTCATTCTCCTCAAAATTAGTCCTGACACAAATTTAATGAAAAAAGAAAAATACACACACACACACACCAATGCAGGAGATTAGAAGGCAGGCCAAGAATATCTGAATTTTTTCTTTCTATAGGTGGTGATGGTGATGGTGCTGGGGAGGAGGATATTTGCTTATTAATACTATTTTAATTTGAGCTATGTTAATAACATTTTTATGCTGCTTCTGTGTTCTGGGGGGTTTATTGGAGCCCCATTTGTATTGGGGTCAAATATAAAACTGTCTGAATTTCAGTGGCACCCTTCAGAGCGAAAGTGCTGATGAGACTTGATGTGCGTTACTGCTTGATGCACTTCAGTGATCAAATCTGTGATAAGATAGTCATCAATAATCAAACTGATTATTAAGCCTCAGCCTCGTTTTCATTAATATATTAACCCCTTAAAGAGTCTCTATGTGGGGCTACACTTCACTACATAACTTACATATCAACTTCATAGCCGTAGTTAACAATAGGAAGCAGATTAAACCTACGCTGTTGCTCAGAAACAATATTCCATGACATTGCATAACATTCCATGACATTGCTGCTCCAGATACTCAGTCTTCTGTGTTAGGAGGGTGAGGTAGGACAGAGTCACTGTTTAGCTCAGTTTTGGTGTCTCCCACAAGTTGCTGACAGTGAGCTCATAGACTTTAGTACAGCTGTTTAGTACATCGTTTGGTGCATACACTAAAGCACACTAGTGATCTAGGGGACAGTGAGCACACTTGCCCAGAGTTATGCGCAGCCCTATCCATGGTGCCTCGGTAGCAATTTGGGGTTATGTGTCTTGCTTAAGGTCACTTCAGTTGGGGCTTGTTTGGTGAGCTCCCACTAGAGACCTTCTGGTCACAAGACTGGCTCCTTAACCACAAGCTCATGACTGCCCCCTAGTGATTGTTACCCAGAATAACTGCAAACTCAATACTGTTAAACACTAGAATATGATCAAGTATTTTTCACATAGAGTATGTCTTTGGACAAGAAATAGACTATATTGTTCAACCTTAGTGAAATAAATGTTATCGCACTAATGCCAGCTAAGTGTCATTGCCAGTGGAATAAGGCACTTACACTATAGCCCAAGGGTGCCAGTTTGAATACCATGCTTCACCATCAGCACCCAGGGCCTGAGAGAGCAAAATTGGCTATCCTGTGGAAAGGTAGATGGTGCTTTCTCTCTCCATCACTCCCACTGGGTCACTAGCTAGAACAAGGATATGCTAGCCTGATGTACCCTACACTTTCCTCTGACACAAAACAGTCGATGTTTGGTTTGTTTTTTAAGAGAGTCGACTCTCCTGCTGGCCACATGACAACAAAATTTGGCAAAAACACTTCTATAACTGAGATTTTATTCAAAAAACAAAACAAAACATACCCCGGAAACCTTAAAGGGTCTACTTTTCAAAAACATAATCAAAATATGAATAGAATCGAAATGTATTTTTAGATATTTGTGAGAGGAGCTCAAATAAGCAGAGACACATTTTTGAGAGTGAGACAGAGACCTGTGCTTTATTTTCCCGCCAAATGATGTAATCTGTGATTCATATGATAATGACATGGTAATTCTGGACATTTCTTTGGTGGATTAAGAGCCATGGCATGTTTGGAATATGTACTAAACAGATCTCTCACCTGAGATGTTCCTGAAGAAAAGACTTCTCACCTCACAGTCAACTCATAAATATTCAGTATAGGAACCACTGAATGAGTAAAACAGAGTGTCGCCTCACATTAGTTAAGTTTTAGAAATAAACCACATACAATGTCTAAAAACTGTAATGAGCAGTGTGCAGCCAACACATCTGTTTATTGAGTTCTGAGCTCAAAAGTCTTGGCTAGAAATGTTTAGAGTGTTTTTTCACAATATATCATCACATCTGAAAACAGGTTTTTGGAAAGTCTAAATTTAGAGCAGATTTAATCAAAATATAAATTTATGACACTCTTGCTGTTTTGACACTGTTGTTGCTGAGTTTGTGCTGAACAAAAGCCTGTGTAACACAATATTTTAGGTGGGTGTAATAAAAAAAAAACCAAGCCATATCAGACTACATCAGAGTGTCTAAAAACCCCTCAGACTCCAGGAAGTTAAGATCAGAATATAAACTACAAATACAAAATAAACGTGCAACAACATGCTAATTTTGTTCACTTTTAAAGCAACACACTCATTTGTGTGGTAATATTACTAATATTTTTTTCAGCATTTGATCCAGTTTATTTCTTGTGGTATGGTTATGAAGCATTCAGACAAGAAAATGTTGCATTTCTAGTTACCTCTAGTGGATGTCCTTTAGCCTACCCTACCTCTACCGATTGGTAGATGAGGCATAATCACATTGTGTTAACTTCAACACCTTCTTCAAGAGGATATAGTGACTCAAATGTACAAATTGATTGTGCAAATGTACAATCAAATAGTTGAGCAGAATGTTAAAATCTGTACAGAATAAATAGCTTTACTAAAGACTATACAACTTGTGGGAGACACTAAAACTGAACTCTTCTCACAATCTCACTCTTCTACTATAGGTGATTTAGACTGCATTTGTGAATTTCAGTCTAATCTTGAAACAGATAGAAAAACTCCACATTTTGTCCTGAAATGAAAGTATGTGTTATGGAAAATGTTC
Source organism: Crenuchus spilurus (assembly GCA_036984385.1). Lineage (NCBI taxonomy): Eukaryota > Metazoa > Chordata > Actinopteri > Characiformes > Crenuchidae > Crenuchus > Crenuchus spilurus. Next base: position 10,310 of record BRDA01014366.1, on the reverse strand, counting down.
CAATTAATGGGTGATCCACAGCAGTATATAATTTTATCATTAAATTAAACTTAAGTCATAAAAGAACAGGTTCAACAGATAAAAATAAGCCAAAGAAATAGATTAGGAATTAAAACAAACTCTCAGTAGTATTACTATTGTACAGCTGGGGACTGCATGGTTATGTTTTATGGCTATTTTATAAAAGTAAAAATTCATCACGCTCATGACTGTGTACCTTATAAACTACGTTCATAGTACTTATTGAATAATAAGAATATTAAGATTAATAACTCAATAATATGCCTGATGTTTGTGGGGTTAACTAAACCAGTCATTACAGAGGCATCCAGATGTTCAAATGAAACTTGTAGTTATCTTCCACCTTACTTTTTATTCCGTTCATTTCATCCCATCTTCATCCATTCTGTTAGAATGCTCATTCCCCTCCTCTCCTAAGAGTAAGGCGCGTCAGCAGGAGCACTGATAATTCCCTGTGTTTGGAAAAAAAAGAAGAAGACATGAAAGCAGCCATGGATGAAAGCAACTTGGATTTAATCTTTCTTTCCGTCTCGCTTGCTCTTCCAGTACACTGTGTCGATCGTTTTCTCTGGGAAGAGCGTGAAAACAGAGGCGTGCGAACAGGGGAACGAGGGGGAGGAAAACGAGGAGCTTATTCTGATCATGAAGGAAGAGGAGAGAGGGGAGAGAACTAGTGGAATATAATCAGCCTGCCCTCCCTAATGTACACAGTAATCTAATGAAATTCGAATGGACTTGGGGACCGATAAAGAAAAGCCAGCATGCTACTGCCCAGGCCCGAGCTCTCTTAGTACAGATAAGGAGACTAAGAAAGGTATTTCACCGATGAGTCAATGACCTCTTAAGGTGAGCCATGATGGCAGGTAGAATGGTGACTAGTGATGTGAATTCCAGCTCCTTTCAGCGCATCTTCATTCAGTAGCCCAATTTTTCACAATCAGACTAAAGCCTGATTTGGACTGGATTAAGTTTATGAGAGCTACTGAGGTAAACTTGTCTTTTACAGGAACTTCTCTGTAATTTTCTACTCCGTCCTCCCCTGAGAAGAATTCAGACCAAGTGATCTACTGTTCTTGAGCTTATCCCACACACATCTGATTTTTACTCCATGTGGATAATGATTTTCCATTTAGAAGTCATTTTTTGTTGGAAAAAAGATTTTAGCCACTGATATTAGCCATATTTAGCCTCCTAACATGCACATCCAGTAGATGTGCTCCCAAACTAGAAAACAAAAAATGGTTTTTGATGAGTGGCTCCAAGGGCGTAACTTTGGGTCCAACATTGGGGGGGTTGAGCTGTCTGCATATTTATTTATTTATTAAATCATTTACTTTTCTAAAAGGATTCAGGAGATTTTGGGTTAACCGTATTAGGAATACATTGTAATGCTTTTACTATGTATTTATTTAACTTTCTTTGTATTTACTCTGCACCTTAAACAATTAAGAAATGCGAAGCTAACTGACGGAGCTAAAATACCTGAACGGGTATTCATAGTGTGTCTGATACACAGCAGCCTAGTTATTCAATCATCAGCTAACAATACATATACATTTACCTCATTTAGATTTTTACGCTTTTTACAAGGCGGTGTTGTCGACCAACAATGAAAAAATGTTTTTTGTCCACTTTTTGGTGCTCTTTTCGTTTTTTCTTACGACACCCACTCCCCCCATCAGCTGCTTGCACAAGCAAGCAAACGGTAAGGGTTGCCAGGTCCAGCAAAAATATCCATCCCAAAGTCAGTCTAAAACCCGCCCTTCAGAAGCTTGAACCTAGCCCAAAATATGTCTGTCACACGTTTGAAGCAAATGGCAAAACAACTATGAGTACAACTTAGTATTTTGTTTTATAAGGGATTTTTTATCAGTCATTAATAATATAGCAACATTAGTTTTTATTAATAACAGTTTTATATCCCAGTCAAGAACATTTAATAGTAACATAATTAGCAAAAAAAAGGAACTGTCTCTCTCGCTCTGTCTCTCTCGCTCTGTCTCTCTCTCTCTCTCTCTCTCTCTCTCTCTCTCTCCTTTTCAGGCTGTACTTCCTTATGTCTATATGTTCTCCTCGTTTGTATTGTTGCATTTAATCTTCCAACACCTACTTTTCTTGTTGTTTTTTGGCGAGTAGCCCAAAAAAACGCAGCCTGACACGCTTGAATTTTCACCCGCGACTGCATTTTCAAACAAGCCCAATTTGGCGTTAAAACCACGAACCTGACAACCCTGCAAACGGCTAGCGCTGCTGCTTAGCAGAGCCAAGCCGGTTGAGTGATACCAAGTTTTTGTGGGGAAAGGGGGGGTTACATTACCAAATGATTAGACATGCTAGTATTTTACCCAAAATTGATCATGAATAAAGAAAATTAACAAGTTATTCATGAAAGATGTTTTTGTAAATTGAAATTATGTGACTTTATTGGGGGGGTTATAGTGATTGGATCAGATTATTGGGGGGGTCATAACCCCCCTATCCCCCCCGCAAATTACGCGCATGAGTGGCTCAACAATTTACTCTTATCCTCTGGAGATGGTGCTCCTGCTGGCGGCATGTTAACAAAATTTCACAAAAACATTTATATAACTCTGCAAGATTTTATCTTAGAAACAAAACTAAACATACCGCAGAAACCTGAAAGGGTCTACTTTCCAAATATATATAGCTCGACTTTCAATATATTTTTTAGATTCTTGTGAGAGTAGCTTAAACACACAGAAACATGTTTGTCAGAGCAAGTCATACAGCTGCGCATATTTTTCTGGCAAATATTTACGCTTTGTCATTCATGATAATGACATGGTAAATCCAGATATTCCATTGGCGGGTTCCAGCAGCCTGGAATCTATGGAATGTGTATTCAAGAAAGTCCTCTCACCTCTCACCTCACAAGTATCTCATCAATATATATATATATATATATATATATATATATATATATATATATATATATATATATA
>BRDA01014363.1:12959-23068 GCA_036984385.1 Crenuchus spilurus | reverse complement strand
TACATACATACATACATACATACATACATACATACATACATACATACATACATACATACATACATACATACATACATACATACATACATACATACTGTGACTGTGGAAGGAAACCCACGCAGACACTGGAAGAACATGGAAACTTACCACCAGATGGAGACTTGAACCCAAGACCTCAGCGCTGAGAGACCAAAGTGCTAACGACAACCCACCATGCTACCCATGTTGACAAATCAATTTACAAATTAATGTGTATTCAGATACCTGTACATGTAGCATTTTATATTTAAAATGTCCCAAATACACCGTTCATGTGCATCCTTAGACAAAATATAGTCTTTACTATCTTCACTCCTCAGTTTTACACACAGATGTCTTGGACACGCACAAATTAAAGCTGTCACATCCATCTGATCCTTCTGTTATAACAAATTAAGTAGAATCTCAAGTAGGCTCTTAAGATTCTGTTATGGTTGAGATAGAGAAACTGGATCCAGAGGATGCCCTCTTGATGAAAATGACTTTGCATTACCTTCCAGCATGACAGTCGCTGTCAGCCAGAAGGAAAGTTAATTTTCCTGTCATGTCTTTCACCAGTTCAACACTATATCCACTTTCCCCAGTCAGAGATTACACACAGTCAAGGACAGAAGGCATTCTTCAATGGATATATCACCAGTAATATCATTTTGTTGTGGTCAATTATATGGCATTATTGTTGCACTGAGATGATAATTCCACATATGCATATCTAATAGTGTCTAAAAAGCTGCTCACAAGTCAAGATTGTGAGATATAACCCCAATGAACACACAAGATTTGACATAGGAGTGTGAATAACAAATTCACAATTCTACAAAGGAAATAGTAAATTTTCCCCCTCACAGTAGATAACCCTTAATTTAGTTAGTGGGTATGGGCCCGTCAGCATCTGTTTAAGTAAGTGAGCAATAGAAAACACTTTGGGCATGTGCAACATGCTTTCAATAATACGCTAATGCTGACCTCATGCTGGGAGCAGCCAATAAAAAATGAAAGATTTGCATAAGCGAGCTTACGTAAATACTATTTACCGGGATCAGCATTGCTATGAAGACATCACAGTAACTGTTAGCTGCTGCTAGGAAGGCAATATATTGAATCATGTCAACAATGTAATCAAAGTTAACAGTTAGATAATACAGAGACAGTCATCTTACCTCAGTTAAAGCTTAATTTCATTTATTCATGACTGGAATGGATTGTATGTTCCTTTGGTCACAATAACCAAAGTAAAGGCAACGGAATACCACCGGTAAGCCTTCTGACAGGCGATGCATCTGACGGCCGGGATGGCAATTTCGGCACAACCCTGTAATATACTGTTTAGAATTTCATTGATGAGGTGCACTTATGGTTGAATTAATTGAGCCAGTAGGTTTGTGTGTAGTTTCACTGATGAGGGAAGCCCACAGAACTCATTGTACCTAACCTGACTTTCTATTCTAAGGACGCCACTGAAGATGAACATTAAAGGTAAATAATGTACTTGAGCTGCTGTAATACCTCACTTTCTCTCTGGAATTAATAAAACATCCATAATTGTTAAGGTTAATTAACACTGAATAAGACAATAATGCATGTTGTGTAGATTTAGTTTACTACGTAGTGCGCTTCATCATGGATGATAAACCTTGTTTCTTCCAGTCCATTAATAGTTAATAAATGCCAGTCAGTGTTTGTCCAACGAGTCTGTCCACGCCCCCAAATTCAGTAGAGGATTCTGATTGGACAGTGATTAGAATCGATTGTGGCATGCTTTATGAAACACAATTCAGTTTTTTGCGAGCTGTGTTTTGGCTCGTTCACAGCGCCACACAGTGGAGTAAAACACAGCTGAGCTCATTACATTTAAAGATGTATTCTAGGCAACTGTGACATTTATTCAGCATTTCGTTTTTCAGTATAGTGGCCCAGCGATGTGAAATCAGTGTAGTAGTGCTTTTGTTTTTCACCATTTCATTTTGGCATACATTCTTGTTACTATGGAAAAGCAATATATTGTGTGCATTGTATTTCATATTTTTATAACTAATTTGGCACTAATTCCTCTCCATACTACCAATGTCCAAATGTGTTGAGCTTTAGCCTTTCTAAATGAAGACTGCTGAAAGTACTGACGTTATGCAATACATTCCAGAATATTTTAAATATATTGGGAACTGCTGCCATTTTCATATGTCAAATACACAATGTTAGAAAATAATATTAAAATAAATGTAAACAAAATTGTTACACATAGTGCTCCAGAGTCACATCTACTGCCACTTGCCCCTAATGTACAGACATCAATGTTCATCTTATCAAGTTTGTAGACATGAAGGTGTAGTGTTTCTGGTTGACCCTGGATGTTAAAAATGTAAAAATAATAATAAAAGAGATGAATCAAGTGTACAAAGTTTAATACACAGTTTCCCAAGCTCTCTGTACACTTCTAAGGCTATGTTCACACTGCAAGCCCAAATTTGATTTAGGCCTATCTACATTGTATCCAGACTTTTTTTTTTTTTTTTTTACTATTTTTATAGTACATTTTAGTATAATTTATAGTATTTTTTGTAGTCCAGACAACAAAAATGAAATAAAATTTGACCCCAAAAAAGCACATCTGGAGGCGATTTAAAATGCAATTACAAATGGATATTTAAACATCTGTCCGATTTGTAAACACATTTCAAAACACCTCCAAATACTACCAAAATCAATCTAGAAAGGCTAAAAATCAAATTTGACATTGCTGTCTGAATACAGCCATAGAATAGACACAGCGGAGTCCCAGGTTGCCACGTCCTGAAGTCTCATGTCCACTGTCTGACAGAAAGCCAGTTTTAAATTAACCTAAAATCTAAATAATAAAATAAGAATAATAATTTAAGGATGCCATAATTAATTTTAGTACTCATAAATCTTATTTTAATCTTACTCTGCCATAAATTTAATTCATGTATAATTAATCATGTAAGACAGTGAGAAAAAAGTTAATTGTACGCTAGTTTTTTGTATTTTAAACACTGTGTATATATTATTATTGTCATAATGTAAAGCAATGACAAGAAAATACCTACATAAGGGTAAACTTTTTTTTAGTAATTAAAACAGTACTTTTCCATCTACTCTGACCTAATCTGTATCAGATTCCACTCCACTGAATCTTGTAATATTAGAAAGCCTACATAAGGCATCTCAAACACTATTTATTCTTTTTCTACTCTATTACTAAAAGAGCCTGTTTGGCATTAATTGTGCATTTTTTAAATAGTCCAAAAACCAAAAAACCACCACTTCATATATTTTGTAAAAACAGGTGTTTCATTCTTTGTTTTTAAGAATCTGAATATCATCTATTGCCATTTATAAAAGACCCGTTTATGATTTTTGAGAACAGGGTTAAAAGTCAAATGTCCCTTTACCAAGGGTCAGGTGGACAAATCAGAAGAATTAAGAATCATTATACAGTCCATCAGTGATTAAGTGATTGCATGAACACCAAATAAACATACAATCACAAGATGCTATTTGAACGGAGTAGATGACTCTAGGCAGAGTATGTATGACATTGTACAGGCCATCCATCTGCTAAGGTGTACAATCTTAAACAATCTTACCTGTAAACCTATAAGCTCATCCTTAACAAGCAAAATAAATAAATCTGAAAGACAGCATATCTGATCAATTAAAGTAGATCTGACAGAATGTGAGATCAGGCAGAACACACAAAAACAGCTTTTTTACTTTTTTAATAATCATTTTATATAGACCTTTTAATATGTATATATAAACAGAGATTTCCATCAATTTCCCCACTTACTGCCCACACATCCACTCATCAAGTCTTCATACATTCAATGGAACACTTGCCATAATAAATAATTTCTCTCCCAAAAAAACAAAAAGAGCAAAGCAAACGCACACAGCGACAGTGCCACGATGAGAACTATATCACACAAACAAGGCTTCCATATTACCGCCATCCATGTATATCCAAAATATGCTCTAACCCATAACAATACACAAACAGAAACCCATCCTTTCCCCATTACTCAATGTTAAAATCTCAAGACAAACTTTAGTTCTGATATTAACACCAACTGATCTGACTTTTTAAACCACTTTGAATCAATCCGAGTTCTCCCCAAAAAGGCAAGAAGCTCCGATACCAAAAGTTTCCATCCTGCGGATCGAACATGCTGCTCTTTCAAACATAGATCTGAAATATGAGACACAATGGTAATGTGTTCACCAGCAACCTGACAACACAATGCTTAATAGGGGACAGATAATTACTCAGTTATAAGAGAAATAAGAGTATTCCAGCAGTCCACTGAGTGCGTTGCTTTGCATTCCTTTAAATGACAAGGTATATAAATCATTCTGAGAAAATAAAATATATAGATATAATCCTTTCTGTTAAACATCTCAGTACATTCATTACGATCCTGTCCAATTTCTTCATTATTAATGTAGCTCTGTTCTTTTTGTCCATAACCCTAGCTTTACAAAACATCAAACTGCCCTGCTCAGTTCACACTGTGGTTCTGTATCTTTCTCAGACACAGTTTAACAATCTGGTGAACAGAGCAGGTGTTTTTCCATGGCTGCAGATGAAAGTCTGCAACAGATTCCCATCTATAGTTTCACCCTGGCCTAGACTATACCTATAAGTTTTATTCTTTCATAAAACCCGCTGTTTATCCTGACTGCCTCAAACAAGGCAATCTTAGTGTCCGTCCCCAACCTGTCCCCTAGATGGTTTAAAACACTAACGAGAGACAGATCATCAACATGGGAGATAAAAACACTAGCAGAGATCTAGCGTGTAGGACAAATAGCATAAACGAGTAACAGCGTGCCTAAACCCCCATCTGTTAGCAAATCAAAAACCAAAATGGAAGAAACACTCAATCTGGACAAAATATAAAACCAATCTTCAGAGTGAAATGATCCTAACCTGCATAATCTGATACTGCATCTTCCTGAAACGGTCACTCAATTCACTGTGTGTGCAATGGTCATTCTCCATCTGTGATTTGAGACCAGAATCTCTTGATTGATTCTAAGGAGAAAAGGCCTTTGGTTCAGGGATTACTGTGAACTCAGAGCAACACTATTTTTACATTCAGAACCTCTAAAGAAAAACCAGGCATCCCTGCCAGTTCTCCGCTGAGAACCAAGTCGCCACTCAATATATTAATACAATACACTGAACTTAAATCCTCAGTGATACAAGTGTAATAGAACAGCAACTGCGGTGATATTTATTCAGCTATTTAACTACCTGTTGTTATAATTGGTTGGCATAATGCAGTGTCTTTATCTACCTTTACTGTGCTCTAAGAACAATGATTTCAATCAGAAAAAAAATCACATTTAACAGTACACCTAACAGTATTGTGATCCCTGTATTGTGACAAGGGCAATGTTCACACAGCAGGCAAAAGTGGCTCAAAATCTGATTTTTTGTTATGCTGTTCAGTGTCTTTCATAGCTGACAAGAATCTGAACAGATCATATTTCTAAAGGGCAGAAATTTAAGAAGCACATGGACAGTTGCTGACATGTTATATTACAGAATAGTGTATGCTCACCAAAAACGCACGCTTTTATATATAAAATTCTAACACATTGCTGTCCTCTGCCTTTTGTTCCTGGCAGCATGACAAATGTTAAGCTGGTTTGACATGATGGTCATAACATATCAGTTACACATCAGATTTTAATGCCACATGTGGAAGTGTCTCACATCCAAAAATATCAGATTAAATGTGCTTTATGTTGTTCACACTATTAAAAAAAAAAGAAAAAGATGAAAAAAATCCATTTTGGGCCACTTTTACCTGCTGTGTGAATGTAGCCAAAACAACATATATTGAAGTGTCTACTGAGAACATCGTGGCCTTGAGCCATCAGTTTAAGCAGCAGCATTGTGTCCTACTAAGCACCAGAAGAGGCACCAGGCTCTGGCTATGTGACAGTACAGTAATAGGAATTTCTGAGTAATAGGTTTGTGTTATAATTTGCTTTTCAAAACATTGTTTTAAATTTTGCCCAGAAGTGTTATCAATCCCTTTCCCTAAGTAAATGTCTAAGACAATCCCACCCACTGTCTTAGTGTCACCACAACCTGTCCTAAAAACTAGGACTGTTCACATCTTGTGTGTGTACAAACACACACATACACACACACACACACACACACACACACAATAGTCTTTCCTCAAAACACAGAAGCCTCTTGAAACCCAAGGTTGCACACACCACTCTTCTTTTTCACTGTCATAACGGAACCTCCCGGAGCTTTTTGTGGAGATACTGCTTCACTTCCTCGATTCCATTCAGCTTCTCCAGCTCCAGATAGGGCAACTGGGGAAGAGAAATACACACATAATGAAGAGCCTTGTAACACCTTTAACAGCAGCCCATTTATACACACAATACATTACCTTTAAGACAGTGAAAGAGCTCATGTTCTCCCAAAAGATCCCAACATGACTAAAATACACAGAATACACTATTTTTAAAACTCTGTAAACACTGGCTGATCCAGAGATTTGCATTGGTAATGGCAATGTCCCATCCTCCTGGCAAATACTGTATATAATCCATGCACTTTTAAAAAATGGTGTCTAAAAGTTGGGGTGCGTATTAGTCAAAAATTAGGTCAGCAACCCTGCATTTGTGACTGACAAAAAAACTATAGTGCAAGGCTGCAAGAAACGTGTGTGTGAGTGAGTGAGACAGAGACAGAGAGACAGATATAGAGTGAGCCAAAAAGTAAAATATCCAGTGTTGGAAAAACAGCTCTGTGATTACGTGGAAGTAAAAAAGTCTTTTTTTCTTGAATTTTCCCTTCTAAAGTTAGGGTGCGCAGATTATTTGAGGGTGTAGATTATTTGCGTATATACGGTACTTAATATGGTACTTCTACTAATACGGTACTTAATGGGGATATCAGCTGTGGGCATTCCCTGTAAGTAGCTGAATTTAGTAACTAGAATGCGTATCTATACTCTTGAAAAGAGTGTACCTCTAAGACATGCCATTTGCAGCTTACCTGTAGAATAACGTAGCCTAGCAGCTGTAGGTGGCGGTCTCTCATGGCCCTGGAGCCCACTAGCACATCAGAGTTGTGGCAGTAATGCCACTTATCATTTACAGACATGATCACCCTGCACAAACAGAAGAATTCACATACTGGTGAATACACTGACAATAGTTTAACCCATTAAACTGGAGGCTTATTCGTTTTTAAGACAATATAACTACAAAAGATGAAGAAAATAATTGCTTTTTTCATTATCAGAAGACTGTCTATTGATGTTTTACAGATGTTCCAAAGAATGACAGTCACATGTACCATGTACAGAATGGTAAAAAAGACTATTTCATGTACCATCTCTAAGAGAATACCATAAAACAAAACTGCCCCAAGCACTTACTCAGTTTTGATGATGAACTGACCTCTTAACATGCTCCCCAGTAGTCCTTTCACTGTCAGATGGATCTGTAGGGTGCAGCTGAAGTGGAGGAGCAGTCACTACATCACTCTCACCTCCTTCATAGGTCACCCCCTCGTAAAATGGTGTGATCTCACAGTCTGGTATGGGATTGGGACCCGTTGGCATGGAAGTGCCCCCTTCGTCTTCTAGGATCTTCCCAATGGAAAACTGGAAGAGGGAATCCTGTGGGGCAGAGGTCCCGGACATGGCAGAGCCAGCCTGTGCCAGGCAGTCTGATGGACTGCTGAGGGTTGAGCTGTCCTGACTTTCCAGAGAGTGTTCCTTGGCCAGGGTGGTGTAGTAATCTGAGGTGGTGTAGTATGGGTTGTAGTCTAGTGGAACCGCTCCGTTTGAACCCACTCTCTGCCCAGTAGGCACTGTGGACCTCATGTGGGGGGGTAGGAAGGCAGAGTCTTCACCAGGCTGCTTGTCGGCTCCCTCCTCCAATGGTGTTGAGAAAGGAGAGAACTTCTGGAAGTCAGACGTGAGGGCAGTGACCGTGTTAGAACCATCTGGTGATTTAGGGTTTACGACAGAACATTGAGCAGAGTCCACTCTCAGTGACACTGCTGCTGACCCTGCTCTGATGGGAAGAACATGGCCTGCATGGTCAATCCACAGAAGAAAATCTGTGTACAGACAGAGAAAAAAAAAATCAAATACACATCAAGAAGAATCCTGTAAAGCCCTATTCAGATTGTATTAAACACATTAACAGATACAAAATGGATTCATGATAATTAATGGGGTAATTATTCGTTTACAGGAGCACCTCTGTGATTTCACACCTTCCTGGACCTCTTATTTTATTTTTTTAATTCATTTTATTAGTTAATATCGTATTTGTCACACCTGGCTTACAAATTCCTGCAATTTTCCTGTCAGAGGTGTCTCATGTTGGAAAATGAAGATTTTAGTCTTAGAGTCACTTAGTCATCTACATGGTCTGGATGGAATATAATAATAATAAATAATAATAATAATAATAATAATAATAATAATAGTAGTAGTAGTAATAATAGTAATAATAATAATAATAATAGTAATAATAATAACAACAACAACAACAACAACAACTATTATTATTTCACACAGAAATCAAATACTAGTTGCATTTTTGTGAGGTTTTTTAAAGATCTAATGTTAAACGTTGCTAAATTAATAAACTGTTCACAATCAAACTGATAAATGTAACAATGTGTAATTCACACCGAGGCAAACAACTTCAATAACATTCATTAAGGGCTATTTTATATTATTCTCTGTTCTATGTATTCTTAACATATCACCATACTCACACTTCAACAGTGTTCAAACAGCTTTCACACTTGGCCAATCAGCCCCAATTCTAAAACAGAGCTTCAGCACCCTAAATGGATCATTGTGAGGACACCCTCTTTCTGCTTGTTTATTAATAAATTAATTGTTGAGTTCTCTGTACCTGTATAATATCCTGGAGCCAGGACTTCATCCTGTTTGTAACCATGCTCTCCAACCAACTGCCGCAGTGCCTCTGCAACCAGACCTTTGTAACTGTCACACAAACACATTTTTAATAAGAACACAGAACCACATTTGCTCAGTCCAAAAATCATCCAAGATGTAAGTGCCATAACACTTTTTAAGTATCCCTGAATAATTCAGTAGTTCCAGTCATTTATTAAACAAATAATTAATCACATTAAGTCTATTAAAGGAATGTGAAGGTATAAAGTTGTAGAGAAGAGGGATGAATGACCAGAAACACTCTCACTTGAGAACCTGCTGACTGTGGGTCTGGACAATGGTGAATCCGTGTATGACAGAAGCAGTCACTGACCTGTACTTGCGGTTCACTTCATCTGCAGTCAGCGCATGTTCGAACATGAGCACTTTGTGGGTGTCCTGCAAGCGGGGCCCTGTGTACTCTCTGTGCTCCAGCTCTACTGCAGCATCCAGCAATGACAGATATCGCCGCACGATCAGAGCATACGGGCTGTCTGTGTGGACACAAAGCACAAAAAAAATCAAAGTGGCACAAGCTGGACTACAAGTATATTGACATGAATTTCACAACTGGAGTCACTATTGCTGATTCTGGCTTCTTATCACCACCCTTTTCAAAAATCATTCTTAGTTTGATGTATTTAATACTTAAGGCATATTTGTAGGTAAAAACTAAATTACAATTCCAAACTTGGAAAGCCATTACCAACATTGACGTATTTGCTTATCAGCCACACTGATTAATTAGCCTAACCTAAAGCAGGATTTTGAGAGGTGATGAACTCACTGGTGACATTGCTGATGAAGGAGGGGGAGAAGACACGATGGAGCACCAGACTAGGGAAGTGTCCAAGCTGGAAGAGGGACATGAGGATGTTAACAGTGGCCAGCGGTGAACTCAAAGCCTTCAGCTCAAGCACCATCTCCAGCTTAGAGAAAAACTGAGCCTCGTTAGGCGGCCGGTAACTCATGCGGCTGAAGGGGAACACAAGCTTCTGGATGACCTGAAAATAGAACAGCATAATGCACAGTTACAAACCGGATTCCAAAAAAGTTGGGACACTAAACAAATTGTGAATAAAAACTGAA
>BRDA01014363.1:0-12859 GCA_036984385.1 Crenuchus spilurus | reverse complement strand
TATTAGATGTTGGCACCTCCACATCATTGCATTCAGTTTTTATTCACAATTTGTTTAGTGTCCCAACTTTTTTGGAATCCGGTTTGTAGAAGAAAGCTTGAGCATTTGACTTTTCACAGCTTCAAAAAACTAGTAAACATTACTGCACAAACAGCCACTGTTAGGGTACTGACTCTTCACCAGTTAATCTTCCATCATTAACAGGAAGTCAAGCTGTCCTTTGTCTCACCTTGCTATCTAGGTATTCACCCTTTTTGACCAGGAACTCTGCGATGGTGTCCAGTAATCGGGTTTCTCTGAGACGATGGCGAGCGATGTACTTGGCAATAAGGGCCATGGTGTAAGGGGTGATGCTGTCAACCTTTTTAGGCAGCTCCTCTGAAGAAACAGTCAACAAAACATTTGTCTGCAAACTCACAAACACAAAAATGTACTTTTGGCATGAACAGTAATTTTTTTAAGGTGGAATTAAAAAAATCATAATGTGAATCTCTGGCGCATGATGACAAAAATCATATTCTGATACAACATTAAAGACAAGCTTTCTGTATTTTCAATGTGATGAATAATGCTTAATTTAACCACAAACCAACAAGGTAAAAAGACCAGTTAACTACAATATGATCATGCAGTATCAGCTAATGTGCCGGCTCTATGGCACATACTCAAACATACATAAAAATAAAATATATAATACTTAATTTACTTTTTACACAACCACCTTATTCAAATACAGAATTAAGAAAACAAATGCTTGGATGATTTTAGATATCCCCGTAACTGAATACCCATGACCATCTGTGATGCATTTAACACAACATGATCCTATTGATACATTCAAGTAGTTAACATCACAAGAATTTACCCACCAGCAAGGCTACTGATGAACTTCTCCTGCCTGTTCTGGTAGAAGAGATGTGAGCTGAAAATGAGCTCCAGGCTCTTGTTGCTGGCCTCACAGGCGCACGCTGCTAGCATTTCATCCAGCAGGGCCATCTCATGGTCCCTAACGCAGCTGACGCTGGCCAGTGTGTGCTTCACTAGCCGCAGGATCTTGCGGTTGACCACCAACTGCTCAGCTGAGGTGCCGTCGCCTGCCTGCAGTGCTCGCCACTTTGTGCGGTAGTAGGAGAGCAGGAGGAACAGCGTCTGTGGGTGTCGCTCACGTTCAATGTTCTTCTCCAGGCCTGCTAGACAGGACTCGATGAGCGGATGTTGACTGGATGGGTGCAGCTTCATGGTGCTGCTGAACACCATGGAGATGTCCTTCTGGTTGAACTGCGACAGGCGACCCTGTGACTCCTCCTCCAGCACCTGCACTATCTGAGAGTCACTGGGCAACCCTGAATGAACATGAAGATAATATAATATATATGATTAAGCTCTAGATGCTACAATAGAATAAGAAACTCTCTTATAAACACACAAGTTCAATGGCTTACCCAGAGCAGCCACAGCGTAAAGGCAGTTGACGATGCTGAAGTTGTCAAACTTAGAGCAGTCATTAACAATAGCGTCACAGAGTGTTTGGAAGTCCGGGTGATCCAGAATCTGCCGGGTAGCACTGTCACCTGTACCTCCAGCACTTGTCAAGGGTAAGGTTCCTTCTCCGGTTGCCCCGCTGGTACTGCTTCCACTACCCCCTCCACCGGCCCCCATTCCTCCGGCCTGCTGGAGCACTAGGAGCTGGCCGATCTTCTGCAGTGCAATGGGGTAGTGATTGTGAGAGATTTTGCCTGGGTTTTGGGTGACCCAGCGGAGCACCTCGTCCACGCTTCGTGAGCGATCAATCAGCCGCTTCATGGTGAAGAAAGTGTCATAGCTCATTTTCTCATGGATGAAGTTCCAGGTTTTCTTCTTGCCTTGGTGAAGGTGGGCGTGTGGCTGGTAGTGAGGAGGAGGAGGAGGGAGGTGGGTAGGCTGTGGGTGTGTATGGTAGTGCTGGTGGGTCTGGTAGTGAGGTCGGTGGGCATCTAGACGGCCCTGGTATAGTGTAGGGTAGCTTGGGGGTGGTGGAACATGGGGGTGGGGGTGAGGAGGGAGAGGGTGATGGTGGTTCTCCAGCATGGGTTGGCCTCCCCCCATCAGGCCAATGCGACGGCCTGGTTTGCCCCCTCCACTGCCGTACAGACGTGTGGCATACATGTTAGCAAGAGCACCTGAGGCCAGTAGGCAGGAAGGCTGAGGAGGCAAGGCAAATCTCCTGCAGGTTAAGAGGCCAAGGCGAGAGGGCAGCCCGAGCATGGTATATGGGGTGATCCAATAGTAAAGTTCAGGACTATACACCTAAAACAAACAAAAAAAACTGCTGTTATACTATAAATATTCATTTAGTATTGAGTCTTCACCTTCACACGCTAGACTGCATAATCACTTCATTACATTGAAGTCATTTTAACTTATTTACAGTTATCCTAACCGCATACGAGACCAACAGTGTCTGTTCTTTTAAGCTAAAAAAAATCATATCCATCCTAACAGATAAGGAAAAAGACTTCATCCAAAAATAGCTGAAACTGTAACTCAACACATGCTAGGCTACTGCACATTTCCCCTACATGAAGAAAGGGAATCCCTAACTTCACTCTGAATCTGCCTGTTAAAGTCTTACTTAAAACAAAACAAAGGAAATGTTATAGTAGGTGCACCTTTCAGAAAATCCCGTTAGTTTAATAAATTGCGGGGAAAGCAAAAAGCAGTTTCCAGCAGCAGCAGTCCAAGACAAAGAGCTTATATAAACTAATGAAGATTCTTATCATTAGGACTTGAATCAGGTTTGACACAATGAAGGACATCAAGATATAGGAGCAGTCTTAGATGGTTCATGGATATGGAAATATCACAATATTGACGTAAACAATAATGCTGGAGAGGATGGTATGCAAATTGTGTCTCATGATGTAAAACTCAAGAAACAGCTCAAAAAAGCAAAACTTAAAAATAACTGTACTCATATTTGTAAGCATAAACACAAGACACATGCATTACAAGAGCAGCCTGAAGAGCCAAGAAGCTCAGCATGAGAATGACTCAACAGCTGCTAACTGTATACAGCCATACTGTAGTGACACTAAATGCACTTTACACTACAAAGCTCAAGTCAGCTGCTTTTTCAAATGTCCCATTCCACCTTAAATATTACTAGTGCACCTTCAAAGAGGAGAATATCCTGAAAAATGTCATTTTGTATTCATAATTTAAGTCAAAAAATTAAATCCACATTTTATATTAATTACATGTACAGTGAAATAGTTAAAGCCTTTTTGCTATAATGTTGATACAATCTGAATAGTAATTTACTCAATTTGAAATTATTATTATTTTATTTTCATAAGCTATAAGCCTAAACTGATCAACAGTGAAAAACGCTGGAAAATGTTAGAATACTTTATAATGAAGATAAAATGACAGTGTAGCATTTGTGAAATTATGCACACAAGTGAACTTCATTGTGTTTTGGTGCTGCACAATTTAAGGTGGAATGGCTAATGGAATAAGAAGCTAATTTCAGCTTGCCTGTGACTAAATCTAAACCTTATACTTACATGTTTATCTTAAAGGAAGCAGTGGGGATGTTCAGGGAGCTGGAAATCATCCGTGTGAAGTGGAGACATTGGAGAAATGCTGGAAATATTACACTTCCAGTAGATGTTGTCGCTGGACTTGACTACAGTGAGCTGGAAAAGGCTGGGTTTAAGACATTTATGGCAAAAACACGCTCGTCATCTCAAATTAGAGAGTTTATAGCGAGCAAAGAACATTTCCAGAGGCCCAGGAAGAGGTGAGCAGAAGCTAAGTATCATTAGCTAGCGAGCTGTGACGCTGACTAATAAAACATCCGCACATTCGCTTGTTATGGTTAAAGACTTTGGCAAGGAGACGAGCACTAGCTAGAATAAAGAACCATGTCCTCTGTGTGTTTGACTAAGCTGCTAGAAGAGCTGACAGCCTGTGTGTCTGAGGTGCTGTCCGCATAAAACACCACCACTAACATGGCCTCTCCTAAAGGCTCCTACTACTTCATTTCTGCACAAACACGTCCACTGACTTTTACTGTTTGTCTGCAGCGGACTGGGGGTCAACACGTGCGACGTGCACGCTCAGAGTCAAGTGTCCACTTGCCACAGTCGAGGAGGTGGATATGGGTCTGGTAACGTAGGTCTGCTGGCCTATGGCTACTCTCTCCTTGCAGTCTGGCAGGACTCGTCCGCCGCCCCGGTCTCCGCCATGTTCCCGGTAGTCAACAGTGGCGAATGGGAAACACGTGTTTCTCACTGAGTGCACGGTCTTCGCAAAGTGCGACTCACCCGTCGTGGCGCTCTCAGTGTGGCTCTCGCACTCAGTGTGTGGAGCTAATTTTGTACCAAAAGTTTTACACAAAGTAATAATACGTGCAAACAAATGCAAAACAGCACAAAACATATCAAATATATATTTTATAGATACTTGTTTACGTTATTACTCTTAACAATTATGTGATACATATTTTCGTTTGGATTTTGCCAGTTTTTGCTTTTAATTTTGGTTTTTGTAGATTTTGCTGCTAAAGTGGTTTGCTTCCCACCTTGTTTTCACAGGTGGGTGGGGCTTAGAAGAAGACGTTCACCTTGAATGTTCATTGGTCACCTGATTTTGGTCTGCAACCCGCCAGCTTCACCCTTCTTCCAAACATGGCGTAGTGACCTGTTTCCAGTGCACATCACATGCCACTATTTTTTCATTAAAATACAACTTTATGTTTAACTGTTGAGTGGGTTGTAGATATTGCACACACCTATATTTCTTCTCCAAATAAGTGTTTCACTCCATCCAGTTGAATAGAAGTTTAAAAAGCTCACATTAGCGAGGTGTGCTAAATATTTATACTTAATGTAGCTAGCTAGTTAATGGGTTAGCTAGCTAGCTATTATACCTCTAAATCCAAGTAGGTACTGGTGGTTAATGTTACGTTAGCCTTTGTTTTATTACTATAGCAGTTTATTACAGTAGTGAACAGGGGTGCGTTTCCCGAAAGTGATTGACCTTAGCGATTTACGAACAACTTTAAGAACACGTTTTTTCCGACTGTTTCCCAAAAGCCTTCTTATCTTCCAAACTTATGAACGAGTCCCTAATAGTGATGGGTCGGTCGCGAACGATCCGGCTCTAAGAGCCGGCTCTTTGAAGTGAACGACGGGAGCCGGCTCCTGAGAGTGAGTCGATTCTTTCTTTTTTTCTTTTTTTTTGCCGCACGTGATTGGTCAAGATTTGTGGCAGCGTCTGTGAGTTTACTCTACACTGAGCTAATTATATTACAAACAGCCCAGGGCAAAGGGCACACTTTGGAGCCGAAAGAGCTGGCTCTTCTTAATGAGAAGAGCCAAAAGAACCGGCTCCCTAGAAAGAGCCGGAATTCCCATCACTAGTCCTTAAGTAGCACTTAGTTGACTCCGCCCTCGTGTCTGCGTCAAATAGGCTCGGCCAGTCGAAAACTGAACCACCGATTTACATACATTTCTTCATTATTAACCCACAAACGTATCGTTATGTAAACAATAATTATAAAACCAAACATCAAAAAAGTATTTACACTACATACATGCAAATAAATAACATTTCACTTGCAGTTGCTGTCCATCGCATGCCAAGCCTACCTATAAATAGGCTTGTATGTGTCCATGATTAATCAGTGAATTTGATTGGTTAAGAGTTGACAAGCTTAGGCCAATGAGTAACCATTGCTTGGGACACAATATATTAATTTACTACTACGACTGTTACACTGGGAAAAAACCCCATTGCATTTATGTAATTTATATGTGTATATCAATAAATAATATATTGTACTTTAAGCAATCTTAGTTGTTTTATTCGTAAAAACAATAATTTCAACTTAATATTGTCATGGCTGGAGCAAAGTAAGAAACTTAGTAAAATTTTATTATCTTTGAGCGGATTTTATTGAATGCTCTGAATGAACAGCAATGAATGACGGTAGACTAAGACACGCTCACACTCAGACCTTTATCTATCCCTGACCTGTCCCACTACGGCGGTAAACAGTCACAAATCAAGCACACTTTTTTTAACACAAAGACAGTTGGAACCCCCAGTTACTTTACCCCTAAGCTAAATTACTACACTTAAACCCCACAACAACCCACCCCCAAAGCCCCATGGGAATTATGCAAACCGGCTCGCAGCCAGTGGACCACCAGAGACCACATGAAACGTCACAATATGTACATGTATGCGCAGTATAGAACTAAGGACGTTGGCTCTAATTTACGTGACGTAATTACGCTTTCAAAAGAAAATTTTAATGTTCATGAATTCTTGTTTGTATTAAAGACGTGTGCTGAGTTGCGTATTTCAAAGGATGATCAGCGGCTTCTTTCGTTTTTCAGACAGAACTGAACGTGAACTTGAAGTTAAGAACAATTTAGAGAGTTATGAGAGGGTCAGACCACTCGTAGATTTACGAACGATTTTAAGTACGACGTGGGTTACGAAGGCTTTCTGGAAACACTAGTAAATTTACGAATGTTCGTAAGTACGAGGTTACGAAGTACTTAGCGTTAAGAACGTTTTGGGAAACGCACCCCAGTTCTGTCGCAGAGCAAAGCCAATCTGAGTGAGAGCAGAGTAAATATGAGTGAGCACATGTATATTTTGTGTGAGAACAAATAAAATCATGAATCACTGAAGTGAAAAAGGGTGCTCTTGATGTTTGGCAGTGAAATAACACCATAAACATAACGTATTTTAACGAGAAAAACAGCTATTGCTGTGTACTGGAAACCGTTCACTCCATCATGTTTAGAAGAACGCTGGGGTGGGCGTGGGCAGCCACTATCCATTGCGTCTGGGGAGCAGTTGGTAGTTAGGTGCCTTACACTAGAGCACTTCAGACACATCCTGGCAGGGGACTGAACCAACAACATTCTAGTCACAACACTGAGACCCCAACACTAATCCCTAATCCTGATTTGGTAGTTGCTGACTAAATTTTGCTGTAAGGGAGGAAGTGACATATTAAGTGGTTGGACTTCTGATGTGAAAATTTGGTAATGTTTCTTGCATATATAATTTGTTTGTATTTAATTACTAAAATAATATATAGATCTGGACAGCTCTTTCCATCTCCAGAGTTAACTAATAAAAACTGATGCTGTACTTTAATTTTGACCTTTGTGTCATTGTAAAGATTCTGTTACAAAAAAAAATGTGCTGTATAGAGTAAAAAAAGACTAGCTGATTTTATTTTTAAAAATGTTATGTATAAATTAGTTTCTTTTGTATATGCATTGTGTTTGTCAGACAACAACTATTAAAAGAAGTCAAAGAGAAAAAAAGGTCTATTTGTTAAGGAAGTACTGTATTTCATAGCAGTATAATTAGCAATTAAGATGTCATTTTTATTTGCTTCACTAGAGGTCACTAGCTCAGTTTTGGAGCTTAAACTAGTGATGGTCAGATGAAGCCTCATGAAACACTGAATCTTTCCATTTTATTTATTATTATAAATATTATTTTCTGGAGGCTTCATGTGCACACAAACACCCCTGCTGTCAAAACCTGTATTGTGATTTCAGCTGTTTGTGATGGCCTCTTGAAAGTGTCAGCATGGACATAATCACATAAGCCAAGAAAATAAATAATAACACTGCGATTTGTGTGGTTCATTCATTCATTCATCTGATGTGTTTTAATGTGTTAGTAATGGTAATATTCATGTATATTAATAGTATGGTTTCAGGCAATGTGTCATAAATCCAATAGGAAATGAATTATGTATAAACTGCTTCCGTGTTTTCTAAAGATTGGATGGGGATTGTGTTTATGAAAACTGGATGGTGACTTCATTCATTTTTATTAGGAAGCAATATTCAACACGAGTACTAACACTAATGTTGAAAGGATTCATCGTGCTTCACATATGTTCATTTATGACGCCCACACTCGAACCGCTTCCGGAACCAGTGAGGCTTCAGACTAGGCTTGCCACCCGTCCCGTAAAATACGGAATCGTTCCTTATTTGTAAATTTAAAGTGGCTTTCCGTATTGAACCGATACGGGACGTGCTTTGTTCTGTATTTTTATCAAAGGGGGTGAAATAAGGTTGAAATGAGACAGAACGATGTGAATCTGCTGCTCTCTCTCTCACCTAGGGTGACCAGATTCCAATTCACCGGATGTGGGACAAAGACTATGTTTGTGTGGGACAATGTGGGACAACAATGCATCGAGGTAGTCTAAAATAACTTGGCACATAACATAACAGACTGCAAATAAAAACGTGTTTGTGCGTGTATATACAGTCATGCTCAAAAGTTTATATACCCCTTGAACTTTTTCACATTTTGTCACCTTACAACCACAAGCTTAAATGTATTTCATTGAGATTTTAAGTGATAGACCAACACAACATACCACATAATTGTGAAGTGAATGAAAATGATAGTTTTCAAAATTTTAATGAAATAAAAATCTTAAAAGTGTGTAGTATTCAGAAGTATTTAAAAGTATTCAGCCCCCTGTACTCTGATACCCCTAAACCAAATCCAGTGCAATCAATTACCTTCAGAAGTCACTTAATTAGTTAAAAGTCCAGCTGTGTGTAATTTAGTCTCAGTATGAATACACCTGTTCTGTGAAGGCCTCAGTGGTTTGTTAGAGAACACTATTGAATTAAACTGCAAACCTACCAATACATGGCCGAATCGTTCGTACTGTTGTGTGATGCGTGTGCAAGCGAAGGGGAGTCGGATTCTGGTGGGGACTCAGAATTCGGCACAACACCGGTGCTGTTCTGACCTGATTTGCAGTGGTTTGTGTTGGTGGGGGCCCTTAACCTGCGTCCGTGGTTGAAATGATCAACCAGCCCGCCCCGTCCCCTGATGACAGCCCTCACTGCTTTCCCCACACAGCCATTTGAGAAATGCAAGATTATAAAAAACATATTTTGAAAACTGGAGTCTATCAGTAACAATTCTGTAACAATTTTACTCTATTATGCCCTATTCCTTTATTAATTAATTATCATTTTGTGATATTGTGAAATATGTGACCATGTTGAAGCCACATATATCTATATCTATATCTATATTATGATATATATCTATATCTAAGATAATGTCAATTCAACAGTGAATGAAATGAAATAAATGTAGAAATCTAAAAACAACTGAAAAATTTTTTTTTCTACATTATATATTTATAGAGTTTTGCATTTTACAGAAAGAACAGACCAAAAAGAAAAAGAAAAGAATTTTATATATATATATATATATTTAAGTAAACCAAGCCATAAAAGCCCATCACTGGTATGAGTCGTGACCAATGAAAGCGTTGTCTGCATTGCTAAGATACACCTGAAAATGGTGCGCGATTTAAAAAAATATTAACTACACTGTAAAATCTGATAAGTTGATCTTACTTAAAGAAATTTAGGACACCGATTGCCTTAGAAAAATAAAGTAAGCACAATAAAGAATTATTAGTCAGTAGTACTTTTCGTTTATTTTAAACAAATACCATTCAGAGCACCTCAGCCTATCTAAATACATAAAGTTACCCAAAAATAAAATAAATAAATTCCACATTTAAGTCAATTAAAACATATTTCTAAAAGAAAGCGTATGCTGCGGGGCTGGCCTCCACCTGGACTCGTACCAAATCCCAGAGATCTTCGGGGATGTTTGCTCAAATAAGTCCTCAGGGTTGATACCCAGATCTTCATTGAGGTCTTCAGGGGTGGTTCTCTCCTCTTTCCTACTGTACAGTTCAGAAGGTCTTCGTCTGATGTGTAGGTCTGGAAAGTTCCCACGCCCAGCACCTCCGTGCATGCGCAGTGCAGAACTCGAAAATGTCTAGTGTAGTTTACTCAAGTATATTTAGTTTGGAAAGATTTTCATACAAAACAAGAAACATACTAAAATTACATGAGTTAAATCACTAGGGGAGTATGAAATAAGTAAACTACACTAGTGTTATTAGAGTAAGTTTTGGTGTTACCTTTTACAGTGTACCGAAGGCAATTTTAGTCCGCTTTATAATGTTTCTCTGACAGTGTAAGACCTTTTATTATAGAGGTGCAAGTGCAACATTCAAGCCACACCCAACCCGCAACGGAATCCCCCCCCACATACACTCCAACCCCAAACCCCCCCACCCCCACAACCCAACTCCCCAACCCAGCTGGGGTGTCCCTTATTTCAAAATCTGAAAGGTGGCAACCCTACTTCAGACATAATCAGTGACGTCACTCGTCCGTAAAGATGCAAACCTTGACCGTAGATTACTGGGCAATATGCTACCGTCTACTCTCACTAAGAAGAAAAAAAAACCGGCTGAAATTGACTTTTTTTTGCTTGTTCAGTAGATGCAATCAGAGCATACGCAGCAGAGACAGAGAGCGAGACAGAGAGCAGCGCTACCGCTCGAACTCCGCCCCTCTGCTGCGGTGACGCCCCTTTGACCGGGAGCGCGCAGTTAGACCGTGTTGATGGTTCTTGACTTCAGCCTGAGAGTATTAGCGACTTACAACCAGAGAGTATCACCTGCACAGCATTTTGGTAAATACACAAACATGTCAGTCTTTACACATTTTGCGCTGAATGTATAGGAATTTCACAAGTATATATGTTCTAATAGTGCCAGGAAATGTTTTTAAAACCAAGACAGTGTTTGTTAGCCATCACTAGCTAATTAGCTGTTAGCAAATATCAGACAAGTCATGTTAATGTTAAAAGAGGTTTAAGTTAAGGAAGTTTCAACAAATATGTACCTAAATAAGTAAACTAAAATAACTAAAATAAGTTTACATAAACAGACTAAAATCTATGACTCAAATAATTCTAAACATTTTTTTTTCTATTTAAATTCTAACCAAGTTACTTATTCTATCGTCTTTATTGCAATAAATTATTACATTTTGTGTAATATTTGGAGTTTGCTCATCTTGGTGAGACTTTAAAAATGAATGTTAACCATTCTTACCTCTTGAGTGACATCTCTTCCATCTTGATTGTTATAATGTCAGCATTAATATTATATTATCCTAATTACATCTCAGTTCGTATATTACATGCCATCTTAATCTTATATACAGTCTGTGGCTTCAATACATGTGTCATAAAAGGGATATGTTGGCATGTGCACAAAAGTCTTGGGCAGAACAACACATTACTATTTTAAACCAAACCCAACAAGAATCACTTTTGACATCTACCATACTATTTTCATATGCTTACTTATCTTCTGATAAGATCAGTTGAACCAGCAGTGATGAAGCTGAAAACTCAAAACCAGAGGGATACCTACCAGTGATGAAACCCATGCTGATGGATTCACATAAATGGTAAAAATACACTAAAATAAAGTTTCACTAAATTATATACAAGCACACAAACACAAACTGGCATTGAACACAATAAACAACCTACTAGTAAATATATTTAGTACGGTGGCCCACGGAGTCACATCACAACAACATTTACAAAGCAAAAACAAAAGCTGAGAACACAACAGCATTAATGGAAAACATAACGACATTAAGAAAATGCTTCAAACAAAAAAATCACAATGCAATTACATTAAGAAAGTGCAGGGCAACATTAAAAAAGCACAACACAACAACATTAAAAACGCGCAACACAACGACATTAAAAACGCGCAACACAACGACATTAAAAACGCGCAACACAACGACATTAAAAACGTGCAACACAACAACATCAAGTGCAGCACAACATCAAGAAAACACACACCGGAAGTGCTCCCGGACGCTAGGGGGTGCTGTTTAGCTGTTGACGTTGCCAGCATGAGCCAGAAGCTTGCTGTGCTATCTGGAGGAAGAGTCTAGACGTGGACAGACGTTTGCTCAAGGCTGCTGCCCACAATGATCTCCATGACGTCGGTCCGGCCTCAGTGCTAGCGAATAGGCAGCGTCCTATCCAGTAATATAGATCATTGGCTGCGCACTCTCTTCTGTGTTCCAAGTTAGCCAGCTTCTCCACTTCCGGTGCCGGTGACAGACAGCGTTTTTCAGTCATTAAATACAAGATTTTCCCAGGATTACGATCAACAACGTTACCCGTATCATTCAGACATCGTGCCAGACGTCAGCAACAATGAAGGAGAAGGGCTTCAAACTATACTTTTGAAGTTGCATCAACAATTACGAAGGTGAGATACGGTCGTGTAATGTTAGCCGTTTTGGCTAATATGTTTACTAGTCAAAGCTAGCGTAATGTTTCTGCTAACGTTATGTGTGTTAAAATGGCCATTTGTCCATCTTAGTTTCAAACAAGGACTCAAGGACAGATGTTATCATTAGGGCTGAGTGCTTTAGGTCAATGAGGAGAAGCCAGAAAGCTCACAGTCTGAACGTAAATCAAAGTTATCCTGCAGGTTCAGTGCAGGCTGGTTCATGAGACAGGTTCCTGTTAGTCAAATCTGGTTTCTGTGAATTATATCGCTGCTGAAAAGTCCAGTTTAAGACCAGTGTTTGATGGTCAAGGTGGTTGAAAGCTGGTCATCCAGACAGACAAATACCCTATACCAGGGGTCGGCAACCCGCGGCTCCAGAGCCGCATGTGGCTCTTTCATCCTTACGCTGCGGCTCCGTGTGGCTTGGGAAAAAATGATAAGTATTTAATTGAAGTTGTATTTATTTGTTTTCGTTCTTTTTTTATTGTAGTGGTTTTGAATTGGAAGATTATTGTGAGCTTAAAATATTAAAATAAAATATATATTTGTACGTATTTTTCGGCGTCAGACACGCCGAAAGCCAGTATATGATGAAAGTGACGTCCTACGGCCCTGATTTGCAGACGCTGTTCGCAGAGGTTCAGGAGCAGAAGTCGTATTAACTAT